>CM055207.1:1505478-1545478 GCA_029224185.1 Karalla daura | reverse complement strand
GCTCCTGAGTCTGCATTAGAAAAGAACTAGACTGAGCTCTTACAAAGCTCCCTAACAAAGCAGATCTGACTTTTGTTTGTCTGTAGTAAAACAGAGTTAGAAATCAACGTCTGTGAACCGAGGATCGTCTGTCGACCGCACAGAAACAACGAAACTGCCAAAAACATTTCTGCACTAGCCAAGAAAGAGTCACACACAGATTCAACAAATTAGATATATTATGTTAATTAGCGATCTTCAGAAGTGCTGTCGGCCAGAGTTTGTTTCTCAGCCACAGTGAAACTGAGCCAAGCGTCTGGCTGGGAGCCCGGACGCAGCAAACATGAACCTGGGGCTGATGGTTTCATCCAGATCCACAGGGAGCAGAAAAGCAAAGACGAGGGATTCATTAGAAAAGCAGGATTGTCTAAGAACTGATGAGGAGACAAACATTTTGTCTCGTCTTGTCTGCAAACTCATGAGTATAAACACACTAACACTCTGTGTTTCTCTCATGGATTTTCTTACATTTATTCATGCAACAAACTCATAAAACTTCAGAGGTAAGATCTGCCCCGTTAACTCTCACCCTGTGTTGCTTGTAAAGCTTTGAGTTTTGAGTTTTCTTCTTCTGTTCTGTTAGGAAGAGCCACCAGAGGGCGCTGGAGTCTCTCCAGGCCAGTCTGGATGTGGAGGTGAAGGGCAGAGCTGAAGGTCTGAAGCTGAAGAAGAAGCTGGAGGCTGACATCAACGAGCTGGAGCTGCAGGTGGACCTGCTGACCAAGAACAACCTGGAGCAGAGCAAGGCCAGCAAGAAGATGCAGCAGCAGATCAAGGTCTGGAGACAGAGATGCTCCACCACAGCTTTCCCTGGAGGCTTCTCCTCACTCTGGAGCTTGTCTTGTCCTGCAGGAGCTGCAGGCCCAGCTGGAGGAGGAGGTCCGGGGCGTGGAGGAGCGCAGGGAGGAGCAGGCAGCTCTGGAGAGACGCTGCTCCCTGCTGGTCAGTGAGGGAGAGGAGACCCGAGCAGCTCTGGAGAACACGGAGAGAACACGCAAAGCTCTGGAGACTGAGCTGCAGGAGAGCAGCGAGAAGAACAGCGACCTCAACAACCAGGTTCCACAGACCTCCAAGCTCCTTTTCACCCTTTATTTTGAGCTGCATTTAGACTGAAGGCATCATCAGTATGAGCTGCTAGCACCACTATCTATTATGTGTGTGTGTGTGTGTGTGTGTGTGTGTGTGTGTGTGTGTGTGTGTGTGCGCGTGCGTCCTCAGCTTCAGGCGGCCCTCAGTGGGAGGAGGAAGCTGGAGGTGGATCTCCAGACCCTGCAGCAGGAGCACGAGGAGCTGCAGGGAGAACTCCGAGGCTGCTCAGACAAAACAAAGAAGGCCAGCTGTGAGGTGAGAGCTGGAGCACATAGATAGATAGATAGATAGATAGATAGATAGATAGATAGATAGATAGATAGATAGATAGATAGATAGATAGATAGATAGATAGATAGATAGATAGATAGATAGATAGATAGATAGATAGATAGATAGATAGATAGATAGATAGATAGATAGATAGATAGATAGATAGATAGATAGACAGACAGACCAGGCCTCAGGCTCTCACGCTGTGTGTGCTCCCCTCCTCAGGTGGCCCGGGTGGGCGAGGAGCTGCGCCTGGAGCAGGAGCACACGCTGCACCTGGAGCGGGTGAAGAAAGGTCTGGAGGCGCAGATCAAAGACATGAGCGGACGGCTGGACGAGGCCGAGCAGATGGCTCTGAAGGGAGGCAAGAAGATCATCCAGAAGCTGGAGGGGAAGGTACACACCCCAGAGTCACTGAAGCTGACCTCTGACCTCTCTGACCAGGGTCATCTAGGGTTACTTCCCACAGACCAGAACATCAGATGGCTGAGCTTTGATGTCATCTGTACAAACAGTATGAGCACTATGTTAACAAATGCACCTTCAATGCATATAAAAGCATGTTAGGTTTAATATTTTACTTTCAATGTAAAATACAGTGTAAATCTGGTAAAACTGATGCAGTTATTGCGGCTAATTATTGCCCTGGGTCACCAGGGTCAGTGCAGCATTATTAACACCAAACAGACTGTTAAACCTGTTGAACTGTCCCTTGATGTTTGATCAGACTCAGGCAGATGTGTCAGTGTCATATCAGCTGGACATACTGACCTGGAGATGTCTGGACAGTAGCAGACAGCAGACAGTAGACAGTAGCACTGTGTGTTGGTACGAGTCAGTGAGGAGGCTGTGGGCTGCAGGTGAAGGAGCTGGAGCTGGAGCTGGACTCGGAGCAGAAACGTCACGCTGAGACGGTGAAGACGCTGCGGAAGAACGAGCGCCGCCTGAAGGAGCTGCTGTTCCAGTCCGAGGAGGACCAGAAGAACCAGCAGAGGATGCAGGAGCTGGTGGAGCGGCTGCAGAACAAGATGAAGGCCTACAAGAGACAAGTGGAGGAGGCGGTACGTCCCACTGACCTCTTGCTGAAGGGTCTGGGCCCGGGTCTGGGTCTGGGGGTGAGTCTGGTTTTGAGGTTCCCTCCATGTTCTGCAGGAGGAACAGGCCAACATGAACCTGGCCAAGTACAGGAAGACGGTGCACGAGCTGGATGATGCAGAGGAGCGAGCTGACATCGCTGAGTCTGCGCTGACGAAGATCAGGACCAAGAACAGAGGAAGCTTCGGGAAAGGATACTCGTCTGTGAGTGACAGATACAGCTGGGACGGATATCTGTGCTTACTTCTTATAGGAGCTGAGCCCTGGGCAGAGGGTCAGGGTCTCCTCTTACTAGACAAAGACATATGAAGAGAGAATAAAAAAACTGAAAACTGAAACAAGTCTGCACCGATTCAATACTGGTCCAGGAATGACAGAGACGCCGTTCTCCCTTTTCTGAGTCAGCGTACCATCACAATGATTTTCTGGTGTTGTTTTAGTCGTTTCAAAATGTTGTTTTAACTCTCTACGATGGAGAGGAGGAAGGATGAGAACAAAACCAGACTGTCTCAGTGTGTTTACAGGCTCCAGAGAGGCTGGAGATAGAGGACAGGAGATAACTGAGACACTCTAGGTTAGGTTCAGTTCAAGAGGAACTGGGAGATGCCAAAAAGAGATAGATAGCATAGAAAAGAATGTTTTCTTCCCTCATAGGATAGCATCATAGAATCATTTTACAATAAAATGATTAAAAGATTTTACTCCTCTTGAAAATCCCAGAACAGAAACACCCCCATAACCTGATCTGATTTGCTCCCAGACCTGGTTTTGTACCTTCTCTGAGCTACATATGAACCCCGAGCTGAGCCTGTGTGTGTGTGTGTGTATGTGTGTGTGTGTGTGTGCCCCCCACAGGGCTACAGCACCCCGTACCCCCGCCTGGTCCGCTCCCCCAGCTCGGTGGGCTCCGAGGGCCGAGGAGAGAAGATCCTCAACGACGACAACGAGTCAGTGAGCTCCCTCATCCCAGCGTACCTCGACTCTCTGAAGAAGCTGATGATCGACTGAGGCCCAGCATCAGGCTGGAGTCTGGGACCGGACCAGGCCTGGGACCAGACTGGGTCTGGGACCGGACCAGGCCTGGGACCGGACCGGATCTGGGACCGGACCGGGTCTGTCTCACAGGACCTGTGTCTGCTCTACAGACAAAAAAATGAAATATTGACCTTATTTAATTTTGTCAACAGCTTCCATGAAAGTGTATCATGTTAGTTAAAAGCAAAAATGTTAAGGTCATCTTAGATGGAACCTGTGGACGAGATAATTTTCATTACAGCCAACGATCCAGTCTTTTCAGTGTGTTTTTACTGCAGTTTCTGTCTGCTTACGTCTTCCTGCCTTGGTAGTGACTGAGTCTGTTCACTGCCAGCTTTAACAGGTCGTATAAACTGTCCTGGAGGCTCCGCTAACTCCTCCTGATGGAAACACTTTATGACGAGTCCTGATTAGTCACTGAAGAGACTAAATCTGAATCTGAATCTGTAAATGTCACTAAAATAATGACGACTGATGCTGTGAATCGAACATTTATTTGGAAAAGGTCAGTCTGAACGGCATCGTCTCTGCACGCTGTAAAAAGTAGAAACAAAAAACAAACATGAAAGTCTCATCTCCTCGAAATAAAACAACAAATAAAAACTAAAGGAGAAATAACGTGAAGCCTTAATCTGTAACAACTCTTATATTTTATCCAGTCATCATATCATGAATGTTAACATTAGCTCTAGGATAGAAACTTTCTACTTTGCCTGTAAATATGTTTATTTCTGCTGTAAAAAACAAGCATAGTAACTGGGGAGATGGACCTGTGTTTTTGGGATCCAGACATTGAAGTTTGAACAAAATAGATGGAATGACCAAATATCTAATGATTTGAAGTGATAAATTCATCTACTAATGACTTTATAACTGGTCGTTATTATAAACTGTTGCCAAGGATGAAACACAAAGTGCCTCCAGCCAAACATCAGAAACATCGCTGCATATTTTAACCATTAAGTGCGAGTGCTTCTGCCTGAACCTCTAACCAGGCTCCACCAAAGCTTTTTGTTGTTGAATGTGTTTTGTTTTTTTTAATAGAAAATAAAAGATTTTTCCCATTTGTTACATCCTCGATCGCCTTTTTCTGTCCAGACAAACATCACACAGAAAAACCAGCAGAGGCTGCGTTCAGAGGGAGGGTACATGTTCATTTTATTAATGAAAAACTTTCAGCTGTTAATGTACAAAAGCATCGCAGTCACACGAGGCAGCAACACTGACGGAGACGAGTTTAGGAGTGTTACAGAGAGACGTCTCACTCCGGGTGAACGTCTCACTCAGGGTGAACGTCTCAGTCAGGGTGAACGTCTCACTCAGGGTGAACGTCTCACTCAGGGTGAACGTCTCAGTCAGAGTGAACGTCTCACTCTGCGTAAACGTCTCACTCTGGGTGAACATATCACTTCAAGTGAACATCTTACTCAGGGTGAACGTCTCACTCCGAGTGAACGTCTCACTCCGGGTGAACGTCTCACTCCGAGTGAACGTCTCACTCCAGGTGAACGTCTCAGTCAGGGTGAACGTCTCACTCAGGGTGAGACGTCTCACTCCAGGTGAACGTCTCAGTCAGGGTGAACGTCTCACTCCGAGTGAACGTCTCACTCCGGGTGAACGTCTCACTTCAGGTGAGCGTCTCACTCCGGGTGAACGTCTCACTCCGAGTGAACGTCTCACTCCGGGTGAACGTCTCACTCCGAGTGAACGTCTCACTCCGGGTGAACGTCTCACTCAGGGTGAACGTCTCACTCCGGGTGAACGTCTCACTCAGGGTGAACGTCTCACTCCGGGTGAACATCACTCCTGCAGGCCCACAGTCTGCTTCACCTCCACAACTTATTTCTGTTGCATAAAAAACAATGTGAACATCTCATAAATTATCGATCAGTACCAACTTCCTTCGTATGAGTGAGACTCTACTATGTACTGTACTTTACATCCTTCACTTCTTGGTCTGTCCCAGATATTTACACCAACACAGAAAACAACCACCACACTCCCAACTTCTGTGATTAGAAAGCAGAACAACCTTTCCCATACAAAACAGCAACTGACAGTAATTTCATTAAAAATCATTTGGGTATAAAGTGCAATTGGATGATTCTTTTATTTTTAATCATATTAAGATTAAAGTAAAACAGGCAGAAATAAAAATGAAAGTCTTCCTAAAATTAACTTTATTCCAACATCTTTGCATAAAAGGAATTCAGATTTTTCTTGTTTTGCTGAACAAGTGTGAATCTGAATTAGAACGACAGGAAAATTTAAATTAAATGAATTCATTGTAAATCAAATAAATTCCACCCCAACAACAGAAAGTAGTGATTCTAACATGTATTTAGCTTCAGTTAACGCAAAGCATTCTGGGTAATGGAGGGTTCTTCCATCACGTTTTACAAAGGAAAAGTTAAAATCAATCAATTGTAATTCTTTATTATACAGATGGAACTTCTATGTTCATGTGATGTGTACAATCAGATCATACAAATAATGTTTGTTTGTAGAGTATTTAACATAAAAAGATGAATGAAATCTGAATTTCATTGAATTTAAATCTTAACTGTCTCGATTCAACATTCACCTCCTTCATCATCTGAGCTGAAAATTTGTTCTGAGGGAAAACTCTTTCAACGTGTCCCAGCCAACAGAAACACACCTGACTCTCTTCACAGGTTTCTTTTGTTCTAACAGATGTCAGACAGTCAGCTGGAGCGAGAAGATGAGTGGTCAAACAAGACAGTTCTGGCCCTCACACACACACACACACACACACACACACACACACACACACACACACACACACACACACACACACACACACACACACACACACACACACACATTCTCCTAACACCAGCATATTTATTTTGGACATATATGTGTGATGTTGTGTGAGATGTGTGTGTGTGTGTGTGAGTATGTGTGAGGGAAAATATAAATGTGCAAGAGTACAAATATGTGTGTAAGTACAACATGTGTTTGTCTAAGTAAAATGTACGCATGTGCAAGGAGAAAATGTGTGTGTGGGCGTGTGTGTCTGTGTGTGTGTGTGTGTGTGTGCGTGCGTGTGTGTGTGTGCGTGTGTGAGTGTGTGTGTGTGTGTGCGTGCGTGTGTGTGTGTGTGTGAGGGCCAGATTGGACATCTTGTGCGACTAGTCATGAAACACTGTGATTCCAGTCGACAGTGAAGACAGAAACACGGCGCTGCTGTTCTGGGAGGTTCCCTGCGTAACAGTTCAGAAAAGGGGCGGAGCTTAGCAAAGATCAACACCTGCACACGGGGAGGTTATTAGTATTAAAATACTTTAATCTGGTGCACAGTCATATAACACTCTTAGGCTGGAATGCATCTTGCTTAGCAGCATCTATTAAATATAGTTTTTGCGGCTCTGAGGTCACATGTGACCCAGAGAACGACCTCACAGAGCAGAAGCACACACGCACACACGCACACACGCACACACGCACACACGCACACACACACACACACACACACCGCAGCCGTGACGTGAAGCTGCTGCGGGACGTAGAAGCTGCTCAACATTTACAGTTTAAAATGTCCGTCGTTCATTCCTCTCCTTCCTGCGTCGTCTCAGCTGCGGCCTCAGCTTCAAACTACGACCTGACCTCTGACCTCTGACCCCTGACCTCTGCAGGGGTCCTACACCCAGCCGCACACACAGCGTGTGTGTGTGTGTGGGTGGAAGGTGTGGCCGTGCTGGGGTCAGATCTCGATGTCCACAGGTCTGATCTCTCCAGTCTTATTCTCTCTCACCCACTGCTCTCTGTCTCTGGTCGGGTCCACACACTGCAGCAGTTTGTCCACCGGCTCCACCGTCTGGTGGGGGAGGGAACAGCAGCAGTCAGAGCACTGACACACACACACACACACACAGTGACCCAGGCACCACTGCCCTGCTCACTATTTGCTTTTGTTTGTTTGTTTGTTTTTTGTCTTCTCAATCATCTAAGACTACAAGACAGTGATATGGGGTGGAATTGCGAAACATTGTACAAATGTGCTGCTTTTTATCCTAAATATAAAAATATACAGCATATAGTATATACAGTGTATATACAGTATATACAGTATATACAGTGCAGCATGCTGCAGCGTGCATCACATAATTATTTCTGTGCAACATCTGCTTTCCATGTTCATATTTATCTTTCTCTCTATCTCTCTCTTTCTCAGTTTTTACTTTATCTTTTACCACTGTTTGTCACAGCTGCTGCAGAAATGTCACCGATGGGACCGATGGATTATTCCATCTCATATCTGACATCGTTCTTTTGTTCCCATCTCATACTTCCTGCACGATATCTACCCACAGGGTCTGAGTGGGAAGGGCTGGGTGTGACTGGGAGCTGCTGTGGTTGTTACTGGGAGCTGCTCTGGGTGTTACTGGGAGCTGGGCTGGTGAACTGGTACTCACACTCTGGTTGAACATGTCTGTCTCGTGCCGCAGCGTCGTGTACTGACAGAGATGCTGCCGGATCATCTCCACCCGCTCCACCTCCAGCCGCTCCAGCTCCTGAGGAGGGAGGAGAGAGGAGAGAAGGAGAGAGGGGAGGAGAAAGGAGAGGGAAGGAGAGAGGAGAGGAGAGGGGAGATAGGAGAGAGGAGGACATGTTGGTACGCAACATGTGAGTCACAGAACAGCTCTGCTCTCCATCTGTCCTCGCTCTCTGAGCTGAGGCTCCTCTACGTGACTGAACGTCGAGAATGAGAGAGGAGAGGATCGTCTCAGCCCGACACGAGCCGAGTGTGTTCCAGTCAGAACAGAGTCAACACTGAACCCTGACGCTCTGCTCTCAGCAGGAAGTCATAACAGTGAGGGTAGAACTAGACGAGCAGCTAGACATGAACAGTTCAGGATGGAAGGTGCCGTCAGTGCAGCCGCCTCAAAACATGATTCAGTTCAGCTTCAGTCATATTGATGTTATCTCAAGACACAACATTTAAAGCTGTTCTGCACTAAACTGTCAATGAATAATAAGAAAAGACAGAGATGGACAATCAAAACTGGCCTTGAAGAAACTCACACACACACACATACACAGTGACTAAATCGAGACCTGCAACCCTGTTCAAACACAGAACCTGGTGGTATCTTACCAGACTAGTTGTGACCATCTCCTCGAACCATTTGGACTGTGACTGGTTGTAGAGGTCGACGCAGCGCATCAGGTCGTCTCCTGAGACACAAAGCAACAGTTTAGAGGGTTTGTCAGGCACAGTCTGTCCTCTAGGTGGCACCACATATCTACCGTATCTGACAGTATGAGCTCAGCTCCCTGAGCTGATGTGATTATTACTCCAAACAGCCTGAATGGAGGTGGATTCACTGTGGTCCATTAAACAGAGGCCTGACATGTCCCTCCATTAACACTGATCCAGAGTCAGTCAGAGAGAAAGGACGCAGATGGCCCGGGACATGCCACCTTATATTCTGTTGTATTCTTCAGCTTCCCATAGAAATGACTGAAATTCCTCTGTGACCTCCGAGTCATAAAATTATCTCAGATGTGCTTTAATTAACAAATCAGATAAGATGATGTCATGTCAACATCATAAGAACAATATGTTTTTCTCCTCATACCCTATGCACTTTATATTGTTTGTACTTTTTAAGTCTCATTCTTATCATAATACTGACGTCTGTCTGGGTTCATGTGCAAACAAACAAAAGTATTGTTATTAGTATTTATTTAACCTGCTGGACTCTCTCTCCTCTCATTTTTGCCATTCCTGACTGTGATACGTGTCTTCCTGTCCCTGGTTTACACACACACACACACAATAGTTCTGTGTTCACGTTCCCTTTATGTTTACTGGAGTCTTATTCTGCCCTCCTGTGACTTGTTCTCGCAGGTATGTGTAAATACGACTTACAACCAGAGTCAACTCTCTGCTGTGTGTGTATGTGTGTGTGTGTGTGTGTGTGTGTGCGTGCGTGTGTGTGTGTGTGTGTGTACTCATGCTGCACCGGGCCAAAAAAGCACTGATTCTGAATCTGATTAAAAGGAGCAGATCCCGTGGTATTTCAGAGCAGTTTACCGTCAACAGGGTTTTGAAATAAGTCCAGAATGTTCCTCTGTGATCGACTGTGTGGACATAACGATGGAAAGCAGCAAAAAAATAAATAGATAAAAAGCTGCTGTTTACGCTACACATCAGCATGGACCCCGCAGCGTAACGGGCAGTAAAGTGTGTCAGGGCCTCAGGTGGAGAGAGAACATGGAGGACATGGAGGGGACATGGAGGGGACATGGAGGGGACATGGAGGGGACATGGAGAGGACATGGAGGGGACATGGAGGCGGTCCAGGATCAGGCTGTGTGATCAGGAGCAGGATGAGTCTCAGGAGCACAACGTTGTGTTGTGGCATCAGATGGTCTGCAGCTCCACACCGTCAACAACGCTGCAGCCTGGTCTGGTTGCATAAGGAGCAGCGTGGAGGAGGGACGGGCCACTGGGTGTGTGTGTGTGTGTGTGTGTGTGTGTTTGTGTGTGTATGTGTGTGTGACAGCCTGGCTGAGTCATGACATCACACCCCGACAGAGCGTCTACATCTGTTTACTCTTAGCCGCTCACTTTCCTCAGGTCGCACACCTATAAAAACTTTAACAAACTGACAGAAACACCTCCTCCTCCTACACCTCCTCCTACAGCTCCTCCTCTTTCTCCACCTCTGCCCTCTCGTTTTCTACCTCCTCCTCCACCCTGTCAGCCTCACTGGTCTGTTCCTGTGATGCTAGTCAGTTCTGAAGCTTGTTTATCGAATATCACACTGAAGACGTTTCCTCCTCAGCTGCAGTGACAAGATACAACTGAATGCAAAAAGCAGAATTACACCAAAACATTTGAGGCTTAAAGTTGCATAATGTCAGATAAAGTTTTGCAACCATAGGCAGAATAAATGTGGTCAGAAATCATGCTCACTCATCTAAAGGAGGTCTAGAATGTAAAGTCACATGCGGTCATGTTAAGTCACTTATCGTGACCTAAGGTTATGTACATATTCACGTAAAGTCACCATATCCTTCATGAATGCAACCTCTTCTTCTCCTCTTTTGTGGTTGCCAGATCAGCATGAAAGGAGCCAGATCTGAGCAGAAGAGTGTAATCTGAATCTCTAATCCTCATCTGTTCCCTTCAGTCTAATTAAAGAACATGTAAACATCTCCACCCAGGACGCTCCCACACCCCCACCTCCCCCCCTCCATCTCAGCCTGGTGTGAAAACAAGCTGCTGGAGCAGAGCGTCTCTCAGCCTCCGCTCCCAGGCCCAGTCCCAGCTCCCAGTCCCAGCTCCCAGTCCCAGTCCCAGTCCCAGTCCCAGTCCCAGTCCCAGTCCCAGCTCCCAGTCCCAGCTCCCAGTCCCAGCTCCCAGTCCCAGTCCCAGTGATTCAGAGAGAAGCTTTCATGCAGCTAGTAACGCTCATCAACATGAGGAAGAATCCTGATGCTTTTCACCATAAAACTGAAACAGTTTTTCTCCAGTTTGCGAAGCTTCTATCAGTCATGCCGAACATTGTGTTCTTCTCACAAAACATCTAGTAATCCAATAAAGATGACATCATCATCGTATCAGTTCAATCAGATCAACTGAAGCCACTTTAGGTCACTACGTGAACTCACAGGACTGCCAACAACACACACACACACACACACACGCTCGTGACCTTTGACCCCCAGCTCTGACCTGCTTGTGTGGATTTCCTGCGAGCCTTCTTGATGTCTTCCTCGGTCTTGTTGCTCAGCTTCATCTCCAGCTGCTGCGTCTTCTGCTCCAGCTCCTTCTGCCGGTCGGCCAGAGCTTTACGGGCCTGGTGGACACACACACACACACACACACACACACACACACAGAGCAGGATGGTCAAACCAGATCACAGCTTCTATTCTCTGCTCCCAGTTCCACCTAACAAACATTGACTGGGATCACTGGTTTCTTAGTGTGTTCTAGATTAAAGATGGAGGCTCTCAAGTCTCTGTGTGAAGGTGTAAAGATGTTAGTTTAAGTGGTTGTGTTAGGGTTTTCTGCTTTTGTCTTTACTGGTTCGGACTGAAACATTAACATTCAGATGAGCAGTGCAACATGTTGATGATAAACTGATCACACACAGTCTGAGTAACGAAGCTGTTTGATCAGAGAGGAGCTGCTGCTCTGCCCCTCAGCCCAGACCACAGATGATGGGACACGGTTTTGTAAAAGTTGCCTTCAGGCCTCTGGCTGTCGCGCTGCATTGTACACACACACACACACACACACACACACACACACACACACACACACACACACACACACACACACACAAAGCAGGAAACATTCCAGAGCCGGGAAACAGTCGTCTGCTCCGGGTGGAGACGTGGAATTTTAATCACCAGTGACACGATTCCTCACTTTCAGCTGCAGACGGGCACAATGTGTGTGTGTGTGTGTGTGTGTGTGTGTGTGTGTGTGTGTGTGTGTGTGTGTGTGTGTGTGTGTGTGTGTGTGTGTGTGTGCACCTTCTCCACAGCTGCGTAGCGGCTGACCAGCTGCTTCCTCAGGTCTGCGATGTGATGGTCGAACCTCTTCATGTCCTTCTTGAAGTTCTCCCTGAAGGTCAGGAAAGGTTTCTCCACCTCGCTCTGGAGCTGCATCACATACACACACATACACATACACACACACACACACACACACACAGAAATATCATGAAGGGTCGGAGTGAGTCGTCCAGTTGACGAGTCACAGATACACAGATGAGGATCTGGAAGGTTTGTGGCTTCCAGCAGCATCAATGCTTCCCTGTAGAGGCAGGTGAGCTCTTCTCTCAGAGGAACACAGACCAGCGGTTTACGTTCTGCAGCAGAACCTCCTCTACAGCTGAACTCAGTTCGGTGCTATTGTCCAGACGCGTGCCTGGCGTTTAATCAGTGTCAGGTTTGTGACAGACAGAGGAAGGATAAATCTGTCAGACCGTTTGAAGCTCACAGAGAGTGTGACTCCAGCCTCAGCTTCTCCACATTTCTCCTTCAGACGACGTTTGCTTTGCCAGCAGCCGCAGAGTCATGGAAAGTTTGACAGTATTAAACATTCACGGGTGATAAAGTTGTCAATCATGGAGGAAATCACTTAAATCCTCTCTTAAAAGATCTAATAGATCCTCTAATAGACCTGATGAGTCAGCGAGACTCCTAACGAGCTGGAGCCTCCAGCACCAGTTCAGACCTGAAACCAGATCAGCTTCACCGTGTTTCCTGGTGTCTGAAGGTAAATCTATCTGCCCTGAGTCTGTCTCTGGAGACCTGGTCCTCACATACAGAGCTCTGGTCTTTAGCTCTGGAGCTCTGGAGCTCTGGTCTGCAGCTCTGGAGCTCTGGTCTGAAGCTCTGTTGCTGAGCTGGGATCCACCACCCACTCACCTGTTGAGCTTTTAGAAATACGTTTTGAGAGTACGATAGGTTTGAGATAAAATGTGTTTTACTAGAGGATGGATGTTTTTCGCCATTTTTCCAACATCTTATCAACCAAACAACTAACAGAGAAGTCAAAAAGGTTCATTCACGACCAAAATGACAATAATTGTTTGTTGCAGCTCAGGTCACTCCAAGACATGTTGCCTCAAAGCCGGCATAACATTCAAAGATGCAAGACTCACATGCATGGAGAACAACATCTGGAAAAAGTGTGCAAATCATTTTGCAAAAAGGTTCAGGAGGTGCTGATAAGCATGAACACACACACTCCAGGAACAGGCTGGAGCAGTGAGAGCCAATCAGAGGTGGAGAAAAGTGTGATGAATCACCTTGGACGAGAACTTTAAATGAACCTCGGCTTCGTCTGCCAAACTCTTCTTCAGCTGGGCCCAGGCCTCCCCCAGAGTCCTGCCGGGAGATAAGACGTGTGTGTGTTTAATATCTCACACAAGTACAGACCACACACACACACACTTAAAGGCCGCGAGCAGGGAGGCCAGAAACACACACACACACAGACGGTGCAAAAGTTCACCCCAGCAGAGAGTGAATGTGCAGCAGCGAGAGCAGTGATCAGATGTTTGGGACGGGGGATCCGGCTGCGGTCAGATTCCCGGCTCAGGCTGCAGCTCCGAGCCCGTTACGCAATCAGCCCGGACCTCTGGGCTGCTCTCTCTGGTCTGTTCTACGAGGCTGTGTGTGTGTCTGGAGCCGAGCAGAGAGCCAGGAGGCAGGAAGCCTCCTCATACTTCTGCTAAGCAAGCATCCAGAGGGCCAGCAGGCGCAGCCAGCAGGCGCAGCCACAAGGCTTTCTGGGTAAGTGGGTGACTTCAAAGCGCAGCAGTGAATGGGAGACATGTGTGGAATTCCCTCCGTCCGACATCCAAAACATTCCTGACACCGTCGGAGTCGAGTCCGACACCTGCAGCTGGAACTGGGTCGACTGCGGGGAGGGAGTGTGTGTGTGTGTGTGTGTGTGTGTGTGTGTGTGTGTGTGTGTGTGTGTGTGTATTTTTGTTTCTGACTTGAGCAAAGAAAGAAAATAAAAGACATTTTTTGGGCATTTTCACATATTTCTCAGCACTGACAGATGTGAACACATCAGATTAAGAGATTCATTTCTAGAATGGGATGAAAACCTTAGACTACTGTAACTGACCACAGCATTAATAACTCAGTCACTGAAAAGATGTGGACGTGATGGAGAAAAACACCAGATGACTGCAAATGTCAAAATAAACGATTGTCTTCTTCTGCTTCTGCCTGTGTGTTGTTTCTTCACTTTTGTAAGCGTTTAATGCCGATAATTATTTCTTTCACTTCAGGAAAGAAATGAAACAAAAAATGGAGCGACTCACACGACCTAAATCTAATAATTCCTTTCCTTCCCTGAGCCGATCTCCCCTTAAAACCTTCAGTATTCACTTCCAAACAACAAACAAGCAGCCGAGGAGGTTTTTATTGTTTATTTGCAGTCGGGTCAAACCAGGAGCTCACACTGTCCCCAGGACGTCTCCGACAACACGGACTGAATCCAGATGTTTCTGAGGTTCCACAGCTGCAGAGGTTCATTTTATCATCCGCAACAAAACTGGATTCTGCAGCTGCCCCTAGAGCTGGTAGCAACACAGTCTGGTCGCTGAGTTCTCCTGCACCTTCATTTGTGTTGTACTGTGTGAACTTCTGATGGATTCTTCTGTGGGGGAGAGCAGGTTCTTCTGGAGGACTCCAGCCTGAGTCTGGAGGACTCTGGAGGTCTCCAGCCTGTCCCAGCTAAGATGAAGAGGTGCAGATGGAGCTTCTCTCTGCCTCAGTCTTCATGGGAAACATCAACTCTGTGTCCAACCAGAGAGATGAGCTGGAGATACTGGTGGAGACTCAGAGAGGAGAACAGTCCTGGAGATCATCCAGCCAGGACTACACTCCATGTGGAGTTCTCCATGGAGCTGCTGCTGGATCCAGACTGAACATCCTGAGGCTCTTTGATAAGATCAGGAGACCTCAGTCATGTTCCTGATGGAGTCACTGGGATGTGGTGGAGACATGAAGCTCTGGAGATGGTAGAACATGGAGGTGGTGGATGCTCCTCTGATGAGCTGCTAGATGAATGAATTTCCCTTTGGGCATCCATAGAGTCATTCCTATTCCTCTTCCTAGATAAAACTAAACGGGCCCAGGCCTGGGAGCTGCGGTCACACGTCTCTCCCAGACAAATGGTAAATTCAGGAACGAGCGTGCGGCTGGTTCTAGGCCGCTCGGACAGTAGGAACCGGCCAACAAAACAGCGATTGTGCAGCGCGACAACAGAAGAAGAATGACGGCATTGTGTTGCACTTGTTGTGGGCGTGGGCGCGCTGAGCCGGCTGGCATAATCTGGATTCTATATGGAGCGGCTCTATCCCACCGCTGCCTCTGCCTGGGCTCAGAGCGGTTTCATACGGCTGTAAACAGAGAGCGGAGCCAACGCTCAGCCTGCTCCGTCTGCTCACTGTCACACCAAACACAACTTCTGCTGCTCGACGAGATCAGTCTATCAGTGTATAGTCTCACATCTCAGAAAGATGAGAATGATTCCTGCAGTGATTCATGTGTAGAAACTTCCAGGTGATTTGTCATGATTCATGTCATGCACATCAACTTTGTTCCCACTGGAAGTTCTAATAAAATAAAATTGATTCTAAAGTTTCAATGCAGTCAAGCTGCTACTGCCACTCAGTCTCCTCCTCTGTCCATCCGGTCTGAAGGGAACTGGTCATGTGACCCCTACGTCAGGTCACGTGACCTGGAGATGTGAACAAAGTGTTTCCATCACACTTTGAGATCAGCTTCTAGATGGACACGTGTGGAGGAGCAGCTCAGGGGAGGAGCTGTTGCTCCTCTGGGGTGGTCTGCGTCTCTAGGAGCTCCTGAATCCGTCCTGAAGTTTTGAGACGCTCCTCACGTTGCTCGGCGCTCTCTCTGCGTCCGTGTGGAATCTCTTCATAAAGACGCTGCAGGAGGCGACTCTACCAACCACAGCTTCTCCTGCCTGTCTGTACCTCCACGTCCTGTTTGCTCTGCTGCCTCCCCAGCACACACACACACACACACACACACACACACACACACACACACACACACACACACACACACACACACATTCTCAGGGTGATACAAAGAGCTGGCCCCAGCGTGACGCTCCCTCGGCTGTCACCCAGGAGGAAGCTGCAGACTCCTGCTCCCTGCAGGAGCTCTCAGTGTTCCCAGTGCCACAGTTAACTATCTCTGCCCTCCTCTTCACTCTGACCCCTCCTCCTCCTCCTCCTCCTCCTCCTCCTCCCCTCTGGTAATAGCTGCAGTCTGCAGCAGGATGGAGATCAAAGCGTGTGCAGATTTACAGGAAGGACGTTGTGTTTCACAGCAGCATCATGACAGAGGCTCCAGCAGCAGACGCTCAGCGGGAGCTGTCGGCCTCGTCCAGACCTGGAAGAGCTTCACATAACATAGAAGCTATGGGACTCTGGTTCCATCAGGAATGCCTCAGAGTATTTACCTCCTCCCTTTTCCCCCTTTTTACCGGGCTTATATATACATCCCATCCTGTCTTCTCGCCTTGTTATTGAACTATCAAAAGTAAAACGTGTTTTTTCTTTCTGATTGAAGAAGTCTGAAAGAGGAAACAACAAATTCTGCCTTTCAGGAGTGAAAAAAGCTGAATTCCTGAACGTTAAACCTCAGAGTTGCTTCATTCGGTAAAGTTTGAGGTTTTGTTGCTTCAGTCTCGATTAAATACTAGTCAGCAAACATCAAACCTCATCAGACCGAGCCTGGTCTCTTCAGCCGCTTTCACTTTGTCCAGCAGGAACGCTTTAGTTGTGTTTTTAGGAGATTTTCATACAAACTACTGTCTCACTATTGTTTTAAAGCTTTTTAAAAACTTTTCATAGTCATCTGATCCTCCTGCTCGTCGCTCCTGACCTCTGACCTCAGCAGGGAGAAGAAAAAGAGAGAGAGAGAGAACCACTCTGGTGCAATAAAACACCACATTAATATTATTATAGAATCAGCGAGGAGGAGGAGGAGGAGGAGGAAGCCTCACAGAAAGCTCAGGATTTACAGCCTCCTCCTCCTGTCTGCAGCTGCTGCACGGTGGAAACACTTCTCCTCCAAGAGCTTCACGTCTGCAGCCCAGTGTGTGTGTGTGTGGTGTGTGTGTGTGTGTGTGTGTGTGTGTGTGTGTGTGTGTGTGTGTGTGTGTGTGAGCGACACGCCGCTCTGGGTTGTCTTTTCCCCTGAATGAAGGAGGAGCAGGTCACTCACCCTTCTTCCTGGCTCGCCAGAGGAATCTGGGAGAGCTTGGAGAGGTTCTTGGCGTATTCCTCTTCTATCTTTATCCTGAGAGGGAAGTGGAGAGTTTCGTTACCTCACAGCTTTTATGCAACGGGACTGTTTCCTTATGGCTTGTGCAACGCGTTGATGCACATGAATGAGTGCAACAAAAAAAAGAGGAAGTGGTTTTCTGTGTATGGTTTTCATGGTAACCTGAGGCCAAACGTGTGAAAACAAAATGAAAACAAAGAAGAAAGAAGCAAAATAATGGGGAAACATCTGATGGAGAGGTCGATACCTTTCTCGCATGAACTCGGCCATTTCCTTCTGCATCTGCTTCCCCTTCAGCTGCTTCTGCAGCAGCACCTCGAACCCCGACATGCAGCCATTGCCCTGGCTGTCCCTCCGGTCCGTCTGCCACACACACACACAGGCAAGAACAAACAGTGATAAGATGATAGAAACACATCATCCACCCATCATTGACACATCACTGATCATAAGTATTAATCAAGGCATAACTTTAGCGTACTGGGAGACCTCGTGTCTTGTTTTCATCGTTCCAGACTCTGTTTTATGATGATCATCGACCGTCTCTTACATGCACAACTCAGTAACGACATCAGCTTTTATCATCTTTCACTTTTCCTCTCAGTCACACTTTTCCCATCAACCCCCCCCCCCCCCCTCCTCCCCCCGATGTCAAACCTCTCAATAAAACTGAGCTTAATCCAATATCTGTAATCCCTAATAACGAGGCCCGTGATGTCTCAACAATCAGGTTACTGCAGAGAGCCACCGATACGAGGACGCGGGCACGGCGCTGTCACCTGGGTGTGTGTGTGTGTGTGTGTGTGTGTGTGTGCGCGCGTCCCTACACACACACACACACCCACACCTGGTAGAGATTACAGCGCAGAGGCTCGGGGTTACATGTGATGGATGATCTGGTGGATCTCATTAGAGCCGCTGCTGATTCCCAGCGTGTCGTGAAGCCACAGTCACACAAACACGGAGTCGTGTTCGCACATGAAACGGATCCTGCTTCGGCCCGAGTCCACCGTCTGCAGAGAGCGCTCGCTCTTCAGTGACTTGTTATTCCTGCACAGTGTCCTGTCTCCTCCTCACTTCCACATTTCTGATTCTGCTCAGTTTTTACTTCTTTAGTCACAGGAAACATTAAATCTGAGCAGAAAAAGGAGATTTTGGACGCGTAATAATGCCTGAACCTGCAGCGTGACAGTAGCTCTGCTTCGCTCCTTTCGTCCCACTCTGTGTGTGTCGCATCTATCTCCACACTGGAATTACAACAACGATTAAAGACCGAAGAGGAGAGAGAGGGTTTCTACCTCACCCAAACAATGTGTCTGACTCTAAGATAGGATAGAATAGAATAGTCCTTTGTGGTCGCATCATAAGGATAATAGTACATTAATAGTCCTGTAATGGTACAATAGTACATTTCAGATTTAATTTATTCTAATATTCTATATCTATGTTTTTCCACCAAAAAAATGGGTCAAACTCAGGACCCAAGAATACGATGGGGATGAGTGTTATTGTTATGTAATGTTATTTTGGTTTCTCGATCTTGAGCCTTCCTTTCACATAAATCCCAGTTTCCAGACAGTTGAGTTGTCGTGTTGTTTACATTTTATTAGTGTGAAGGTGAATTTACCCAAAAGTAGTCGCAGTAGCTCCACTCGTCAGGCTTCAGCAGCTGCTGCTCCGGCATGCAGGCGAGGGAGGGGAACGTCACACAGTTAATCTGAGAGAGAGAGAGAGAGAGGGAGAGAGAGAGAGAGGGAGAGAGAGAGAGGGAGAGAGAGAGAGACAGAGAGAGAGAGGGAGAGAGAGAGAGAGAGAGGGAGAGGGAGAGGGAGAGAGAGAGAGGGAGAGAGAGATGCGGTTTAATGGGCTGGTTAATAGTATCATGTTAGACAACTTTGCTTTGACTGTGCAGCAGTTAGTGCTCAATGCGTTGACAGACACTTATACACACACACACTCACACACATGCACACACACACACACACACCTGCACATACGTGCATGCACACAGACACAAATCCTGTATTCAAGGTATTCTGCACTCTGTTGCTTTGGCAACACTCATCTGACCTGCTGAAAGCACACACACACACACACACACACACACACACACACACACACACACACATCTAAAAGAGCCTTTTTGTGATGGTTCATTCACTTTTCTCCTGGGAGACGCTGCTGTGGTTCTCAGTGTCTTTGGGCGTTAATCGTCTCGACCACAACACTTCCTGCTGCCCAGAGCAGACCAGGGGGCTGACTCCCACAGACTGACTGAGTCCGTCTCTGATTCGCTCTGGATAATTGCCTGTTGCTCGCTCGCTCGCTGCCTGGCTGGCGGCTGCAGGCGCAGCTTCCTGCTGAGAGGCTCCGGGGTTAGACAGGTACGCGCCAGGCTTGGAGCGGTTCGCTCAGTGCTTCACCTTTCCTTTAAAGGAGGACCTAGAATAAACAAACCCACTGCAGATCCCTCCTCTGATTCTAACATATCAGGCTGCATGTGAAGCATCGCTCCATAGCTGCAGCAGAGCTGAGAACCAGCTGAGGAGCTGCTGAGGACCAGGACCAGAGTCACACAGTCACACAAGGTAGCGTCAAGTATGGACAATCATACACAAGTCACAGGAATACCAACCGGTCAGATTAAGCCACATTAATTCTCAAAAAGTCACGTTAAGTAACAAGCTTATTCATACGAGTGGCAGGCGCGACAGCCAATCAGAGTGCAGACTGCATGGGGTTGCCAGATCAGCATGAAACGAGTCAGATTTGTGCATAAACAGATCTTCCCACGGCTACTAATAGGACTGTAAAGCAGACCGATGCATTTCTAATGAAACCAGTGTCCCATAGCTTCTATGTTAACGAGGCTAATGCTCCACTCAGCAGCTGTGGCTCCTCTCAGCTCCACTCGTAGGACAGAGTTCCTCTGACGTCGCAGCTGCTTCGGATCCAGCTGCATGAGTCACGCTTTGACGAGTTATCGCTGTCAGGGTTCGGTGGAGAAAACACAAACATGGCTCTGTAGGTCTCTGTGTTCTCTCTTTACTCATGACGAGAGAGGGAAAAACGGATCGAGAGAGAGAGAGAGAGAGAGAGAGAGAGAGAGAGAGAGAGAGAAGGAAAGCAGGCTAAATTAAGAGCCATGTCTTGGCCATAAAGAGTGGTGCACACAGAGCCCAGGTTGGAGCAAACAAAAGGAGCTTTATCTGCCCTCACATTCATTCCAATTAACCTCCAGAGGGAAGCAGCCGGCAGCGGCCATGTTTCACTCTTTCTATTTAAAACCCCGAGAGCTCTGCAAATCCACAAATACGGCTCAGCTGATGACTTCTGCAGAGCCAATATTCAGACTGAAGAAGGAGGAAAGAGACCTCTAATTGAACCTCGTCTTGGCTGGTGAGGCTTGTAATTTGCGGCAGGGAGCGGCTCTGTGTAATCGGGGCCCGGGGCCAGAGGTCGACAGCTCGCAGGCTTCGCTCTGACCCCCGCTTCCTCCGCCCGGAGCCCGGGCCGCCGCACTTCCAACGAGCCGCTGAGAGCAGCTCTGCTCGTTTGCTTTCACACCCACGCTCGGCTTCCAGCACTTTCTCTGCTGACCTCTCCCGACCTCAGCTGCTCCTCCTGGAGGACCTCAGATCTGAGAACCTGACCCGGGAGCCTCAGAAGCACTGTCACGGCTGGAGTTATAAATAGACAGTGAGAGAAGAAGTTTGGAGCAGCAGTTCAAATCGGACTGAAACACTTCATGCAGATTTCTGCTGAAATGAAAGAACTCCGCTGAAAGTCAGGAGTCATGGCCAAAAATAATGAGCTGTGTTCCTAAAAATATGGGCCATGTGGAACATTTACTGCAACTTTAGCTTCTTCTTTTCATTCTTTGTGCCATGTCATGACTTTCATGACTCATTTACCTCACTGGTCAAAGCTCTGCTGTGCTTACCAGAGATCATCCACTGAATATGAGCATACTTGTGCATAACTCTGTAATAAGTACAGAGGAGTTTTTGTGAATTGGTGCTTGGATCTGGATCTGGACCTCAATGTTGCTGCAGGAAAATGCAGAAAGTTATGCTTGATGTGCAGAGCCCAGGAAATCACATTTAGGGGAAATGTCCAAAGCACGTCCGGGAAATGCAGTTTCAGTTCTAGCGGCTCTGGTGGCATGACGTCAGCGCTCAGTGGGGACGGAGCCGGAGGCTGGGACGCCTCCACATCCTCCTCAGAGCAGCACCTGCTCCCACACCTGACCAGCTCACACCTGTCTGCTGGGCGGGATGCTGAGGGCATCTCTCTATCTGAGCCCTGACAGCTGACATCACACACAGAACGCACCACACACACACACACACACGCTCCTCACAGCAGAAAACACCACACACACGCACAAACACACACACACACAGACACTCCTCACAGCAGCAAACACCACACACACACTCGACTTCACACATGTTACAGTCCAGCTGCATCTGCTCCAATCAAAATCACTTCTTCCTCTTCTGGTGGAACTTCTTGGTGCCCAGTTGCCCCCTGTTGCCCCCCCAACCCCCCCACCCCCACTCAACACACACACACACACACACACACACACACACTCACTCACTCACCGTGACCGTGGTCTCCTTGTTCTGCTTCCTGGTGGGCGACGTTGATCCCGGACTCTGCTGAGAGGAGAAGAAGAAGAGGGACGCTCCATCAAAACCTCCGTCCTCCATGTCCGACATGACGGCTCGACACACACACTCTGTCACTCTCACTCGCTCACGCACACACACTCATGCACACACACACACACACACAAACAACGGTTGTTTTCCTGGCGAGCGCTGAGAGCGTCTGTCTGCTGCTCGCTCTGCTTCTGCTGCTGCAGCTGTGTGTGTGTGTGTGTGTGTGTGTGTGTGTGAGTGTGTGTGTGTTGCTGTGCAGAGTGGGGAGGATAGTTCTGCAGAGCAAAGCACGGTTGGCTTTTCTCTCTCTTTGTGAGAGCGTGGCGGCGTGCGCGTGTCATTTCCACCACTTTAAGCTCAGAAAAAAGAGAAATTTCCAGTGAGATCAAAACCAACACAGCGGGGGGGGTATGGGTGGGGGTGGGGGGTGGGGGGGGGGGGTGGGGGGGGGGGCTGGGGGGGTGCCACCCTCCAACCAGCCTGGATGAAAAGTGATGAAGCATCCTCCAGCAGAAGAGGAGCGTTCCTGGGTATATTTCTGTTTAGTTTGGTTTTTGTTATTTGGGGGGGGCGGTGGGGTGATGGGGGGGGGGGTGAGAGGCAGAGCCGGGGGTAAACGAGGAGACGGAGCGAATCAGTGGTGGGTGGATCCAGAGTAACAAGCCTGACTGCTGCTTAATTATGATCAAGGGAGCAGATAGAGTGGGAGGGATTAATCTCCTCTAACTGCCATCAGCCCCTCCATTAATAATGAGAGGCCGACCGGAGAGAAGGGTTTGATCTCCGCAAATGTGGAAAGACTGCATCACACATTGTTGCTATTATTATCCACTCAGTGTGTGTGTGTGTGTGTGTGCGTGTGTGTGCATGTGTGTTATCTGCAATTTGTTTTTATGAGAGCATAAAGGTGCTGGATGCTAGAGCTACATGCCTTTAGAGCGTCTTGGAACATTGAGTAACTGCCACGATGTGAAACAAGTAAACGTGTAGACAGAGAACGACAGAAAACGATCAATCGCGGCTGCAATTAGCAGCTTTTTATCCGCGCTTTAATGACGTTCATGCTCTGTTTTAGTGGCTTCTATCAACTGTTCCATGAGCAGCAAACATTCAGGAGAACGCTTTCTGACGAGAGCAGCATATAAACCAAGACGTAGGAGGAGACCAAAACAGAATTGAAAGAGAATTAAAAATAGACCGAACTCGTCAGAAACAGGCCTGAGAGTGGAGGTCAGTGTTTGCTGCCTGTGAACCTTCAGAACCTGGTGTCACGTTTCAGAACCGGGCCAGAAACAGAAAACTCTGAAAACTTTTCCTCCTCTCAAATGTCAGCGAGCGTGCAGTCGCTCGGCTCTCTCGACATTCGACTGGAGAACTGAGAACGTGTGATTGGAGCTCAAGCTCAGACAAGGTCAGTTCTGCAAAGGCTTGAAAGAGGAAAGACCTTCACACCTGCAGCATTTACTCGTTCTGATGTTAAAAGCGAAGCTTTCAATCCTCTTTAGTGCACTGTTATCATTCAACACTAAACCTCGCTTCTATTTCTATTCTGCTCTGACTATTATTGTGATTATTATGACTGACTGTGGCTGTGACTTTACCTTCTCTCCTCTATGGAAACATGAACAAAGCCAGCGTTTACCTTTCCCTGATGTTGGGATCAATTGAGGAAAACTCAAACCATCTCAAGTTGAACAAACAACAACTGTTAAGAGACAGGAGACGCCAGGCGGGGGAGAGGAGCTCCCTCTCTGCTCCACCTCTCTCTGGTGGACCCCAGCAGGTGCTTCTCACCTGCTCCCTGGAGGAAGACTCACCTGTGGCTCCATGCTGCTCTTCCTCACCAGGCTGTTGTGATGCGGATGCTCCACATGGTGCAAGGGGCTGCCGCCCGAGTGGAAGCCGTTCACTGCAGAGAGAGAGGCGACAGAGAGGCTGAGGAAGCGCTCGGACAGGGAGGAGGAGCTGAAACTCCACACACACACACACACACACACACACACACACACACACACACAGTCTGAAGCTTCTCTCAGGATCAGACCTGGATACATGTCGTTAAGAGGATGAAGATGCATGAGGATATTTTTCACTCTGAACGTCTCGGCTCGAGGCAGTTTAATGCAGATAACTTGATCATGAAAGAGAAACTTGATCGCATCAGAGACAAGTCACATGTGGTAGCATTTGCTTCGAGAACATCAGTGTGACTCTGTTTTTCTATATGTGCAAACATGTAGAAATACATGTTCCAGAGCTGGCAACAGATAAAACGTTTACTTTGTGTTTCAACCGTTGAAACAATTTCCTTGATGACATTATTTTAAAGCAACACAAGAAACATTTGAACAAATGCTGCTGAGAAAAGAAAAATCAGAAAGAGTCCAGAAAGCAGTTCTGTGACCGGCTGTTCGGGTCTGAGGTGGAGCTGCTGTTCTTCTGCAGGCTGTTTGGAGCAGAAGTGATTGACAAGCACGAGAGAGAGTGGGAGACGCGTCCTTCACCGTGCTGCTTCCCCAGCCAGCAGCACACACAGCAGGCCTCAGTTCTGCAGACAGAATTAGTCACAGGAAGTGTCCCTGCATGTGTGTGTGTGTGTGTGTGTGTGTGTGTGTGTGTGTGTGTGCATGAGCGGGTGCTTTGTGCCACTGAGGAATTTGATGAGAATTCGCAGCCTGAGGGCTCGAGATGTGAGGAGCTGCTGGTCCTACCTGCTGGAAGAGAGTTCTTGTGGCGCAGGGACATCTTAGGAGTACCAGGGGTGCTGGACGGTCTCTCCCAGGTCGTCTCTGAGGAGGAGAGGAGAGGAGAGGAGGAGAGGAGGAGAGGAGGAGAGGAGGAGAGGAGGAGAGGAGGAGAGGGGAGGAGAGGAGAGGAGAGGAGGGGAGGGGAGAGAGGAGGGGAAGAAAACAGAGTGACATTAGGGGAGCAGCGTCTGCTGTGTTGCAATGATGAGGAGAAGTGGTTTAATCGCTCGTCAGCAGTTGCAGAAGACCAGCAGCTCCAGTCTTACACTGAAGAGAGAAGTTACGAGGTGAGTTTCCATCAACCCTCGAAAGCAAAAAAAACTAAATATCGTAATAAAAAACTGGTGGAAACGCCAACATGTTGAAAACCCTCTCAGGGGTTCTGAACACAGCTCCTCTCCTGAGCTGCTCCTCCAGACGTGTCCATCTAGAAGCTGATCTCAAAGTGTGATGGAAACACTTTGTTCACATCTCCAGGTCACGTGACCTGACGTAGGGGTCACATGACCAGTTCCCTTCAGACCAGATGGACAGAGGAGGAGACTCAACTGTTTCTACATCTGATTCAAAGATCTAAGAAAACTATGTTCTGGACGTCCATCTTCCTCAGAGTGGAGGACCAGGACCACATGGTACCAGGGTTATTATGGGATGGAGCAGGACCACATGGTACCAGGGTTATTATGGGATGGAGCAGGACCACATGGTACCAGGGTTATTATGGGATGGAGCAGGACCACATGGTACCAGGGTTATTATGGGATGGAGCAGGACCACATGGTACCAGGGTTATTATGGGATGGAGCAGGACCACATGATACCAGGGTTATTATGGGATGGAGCAGGACCACATGGTACCAGGGTTATTATGGACCCGTGAAACTATGGACTCTGCTACTTTGAGGCACTATAAACAGAGAGCTTTCTAAATGTTCAGCTCTGGTCTCGTGACTTTGCTCATTTATTTCATTATTCAGCCTCTGAGGCAGAGAAGACACGGAGAGAAGCGTGACTGATGAAGAGGGACCACTACAGCACCTCCACATCGACAGGTTCCTGCTCAACCCTCTGGTTTCACTCGCTCCTTTCAGACATCAGCTCGGATGACACTGAGCCGCGTCTTCTTCAGATCTGATGTACGACGGGTGTGGAGCTGCGTTTTCCCAGCGGCCCTGAACGCCTCGATCTCCCTCCGCTGGGCCGTCGTAAACAAATCAATACCGTGAGAAAAATGCGGATACTAATGCTGAGAAATCTATTTAGCTCGGGGAAATTGTTTGTTTTGTGCCTCAGTGCTGTGGCAAACACACAACAGCATCTGAAAAACAATTTATATCGAATTACATCACAGGAAAATCTGGATAAGAACCACTTCTGTCTGATGGATTTAAGCTGAAAGTGACACGATAAGTTAAAGAATTAGAGTCACCTTGTTATGAATGTTTCTAATTCTCAGTATTCTTATACTTAACGTGTCCTTCCATATGTTTCTTTGTCTGCTGAAACTGTTTTTTAATGTCCTCTGCAGGTATGAGACATGAACTCCTCCATGTTTACTATGTAATGTAACAGCTGCGTGGAGCTGCTTCAGTTTCCAGGCAACTGGCTCTGGAAACGCAGATCGACCATCATTTCTGTCAAACGCTGTTTTCTGTTTGTTTTGTTTTGTTTTGAGTGGAGGTGACAGATCAGACCTGGCACCTGGCACACACACACACACACACACACACACACACACACACACACACACACACACACACGCACACACACACACCCCGGACGCAGCCATGCATATGCAGCAGCTGCAGGAGGAGCGACTCGAGTCTGGGAGGTTGTCACTCACCCTGAATCAGCTTCATAGAGAGATCTGAAAAAGTTCCTTTCAGACCTTTTCAATGATCGTGATGACATGAATCTGAAGCGCACCAACTCTTTCATGGAAGATAAAAGCATCAACGGAAGTGTTTCCTGAGCTCCAGGTGTGACTCCCTCAGTCTCTGAGGATGGAAGAACGTCCCCGGCAGGACGGGACGGTCCAGGAGCAGCAGCAGTTAGTGGGACGCCACATGTTTCATTCACAGCCATATGAGCCGCACGCCGGCTGTTCAGCCATCACACAGAAACCCTGCGACACGTCTCAGGACACGTCTGAGGACACGTCTCAGGACACGTCTGAGGACACCTCTCAGGACACGTCTGAGGACACGTCTGAGGACACGTCTGAGAACACGTCTGAGGACACGTCTGAGGACACGTCTCAGGACACGACTCAGGACACGTCTCAGGACACGACTCAGGACACGTCTCAGGACACGTCTCAGGACACGACTCAGGACACGTCTCAGGACACGACTCAGGACACGTCTGAGGACACGTCTCAGGACACGTCTCAGGACACGTCTCAGGACACGTCTCAGGACACGTCTCAGGACACGACTCAGGACACGTCTGAGGACACGTTTCAGGACACGTCTCAGGACGTCTGAGCCTTTAACGCTCCCGTCCAGCAGAACTCAGCCACACAAACAACAACAAAAGCAGCGAAGAGAGAGAAACAGGAGGCGATGCTTCGTCTCAGTGCAGAGCAGCAGGACGAGGACGTCTGCAGGAAGCAGAGCTGAAACGAAACAGGAACGATGACGAGAGCGATTCTCATTAACAGAGACACGATGAGGCGAGGAGCAAACCACTGAAGTAAGCGCCATTAAAAATAACACTGCTGCACTACGTTATCTACCCAGAGCTTTATGAAGGAGAACAGAAGCTGTTCTCACATGGTGGAGGGCAGGGGGTACAGGTCCTTCTCAAAGAAAAGAAGCTGACAAAAATGTGGAAATGAGTCAAAGTCATGAGTTGGACTGATGTAATGATGCTGAGGAACAAAAGTTCCCAGCGTGCTTCATCCCTGTGAGCTGTGGGAGCTATTCAATAGCTTCTTAAAAAAGAATAAAAATGAAAACAAAGTTTATGAAAAACAAGTTGATGGTAAGTATGAACGACAGCTGACTGCTATATAACATGAACCGACACACATGTAGGTACTGTCTCTAGCCTTTCATGTTTTATCATGACATGAAATTAAGTGTTTTTTTATTAAAAAAGAAAAAATACATTTATTTTTTTTAGGAAAGTGTATGACTGGAGGTCGCCCCACTCTAAACTTTGGTTTTACTCTTTTTATGTGGTTTTAAAACTTTTCTTTTAGGCAGATCTGACTTTATATCTGTGATGAGCTCTATAAGAGAAATACATTATTATTGTTGTTATTATTATTATCATTATTATTATCATTGTAATTATTAGTATCTTTGAGAAACCTGACCAGTGTTTGGAGAGTAGCTCACTGGTCAGACTGGGACCAGTAGGAGCATCTGAGACTGCACCACTGCTGCACCCAGAAACACAGGAAGGAACACTGAGAAAACACACACACACACATACGCACACACACACAGACACACACACACACACACACGGGCTCACACACAGACACACAGACACACAGACACACAGTCACAGCTCTGACACAAGGACACACATACACACAGTTCTCACCCACGCACACTCCTTGGTTACCGGGACGACGGCGAAGCACAAATGTACACACACACACACACACACACACACACACACACACACACCGAACAGTGGCGGGAGGGTCTCACTTCATCTCATGTGAACTTTAGAGCAACAAAAGACGTCCAGACGAGCTATAAATAACAGAAGTTTCAGGAAAAATCTTATCAGATGGCTTGTTTGGAAACATTTGACAGAACCACACACACACACACTCATACGTAAACCTACGTGTGTGTGTGCCTGTGTGTGTGTGTGTGTGTGTGTGCTGGGGCTGCTGAGTCTCCAGGCTTTCATTTAGTCATCACAGAAAACATGTCCTGCAGGGCTTTTTATTCCATCCTCAGAGGGGTTTTTTCTTCAAACCACAGAAACTACACAGCTTTATTTATGAGCCAGGCTTCAGATGTTTTCATACGTACAGGACCAAAAAAATAAAAAAGCTATGAAAAATTCATCTCTTTCTCTCTTAGGACACGTTCCTCAACTCTCATCGTTTATCTCACCGTCCCTCTGGGCAAATTTCAGATCTTCTTCAGTGTTGAAACAGAGTAAGGACACATCGCAGTCTGGTAAAAATAGCAGAGGAAGAGGAGAAGAAGAAGAGAGGAAGAGCAGAGGAAGAGCAGAAGAAGAGCAGAGGAAGAGGAGAGGAAGAGCAGAGGAAGAGCAGAGGAAGAGGAGAGGAAGAGCAGAGGAAGAGGAGAGGAAGAGGAGAGGAAGAGGAGAGGAAGAGGAGAGGAAGAGGAGAAGTCTCTGGCTCCTGGCCGGGTGGAGTCGTCGGTGGTTGTCATGGGTCGGACCACAGCGACCACGACCGGAGGTGAGATGCAGCGAGGAGGCGCTTTGAGGAGGTGCTCTGAGGAGGCGCTCTGAGGAGGCGCTGTGAGGAGGTGCTGGGAGGAGGTGCTCTGAGGAGGCGCCCTGGTCTGACCTGGTTTGTATCGACACAAACACTCTGAGGTCACCCTGCTGCATTAGAGTCAGGAAATGCGCTCTATAAATATAAACAGAGTACGTGTGTGTGTGTGTGTGTGTGTGTGTGTGTGTGTGTCTGACATACTATCATCAGTCATGAATAAACCTCACACTCACCTACAGCTTCACTCACAGGCCTCAAACTGGTGGAGTTGTCAACTTGTTGGTGCTTCATCTGATCTCTCCTCTCCGTTTAGCAATGATATTAACCAGTCTAAGTGTTCGTATTCGTATAAGTAATAAAGTTTATACCAACATTGGTATTTTCTTCATGAAACGTGAAGGCAGGCTGGGAGGAGACCGGCGTGACTCATGTTTTATTGTTCATCACTTTACGATGAATGAAGGAAACCCCCGCACTCGCCACGCCGACGCGTCGCCATGGTTACCGGGCGATGCTGCGCCACCGCAGATCACACCTCGCTCCTGACGGGCAACGCTCTGCTGCTCCACCCAAGCTGCCTTCACAAACTCAGAGCAACTCTGAAACTCCCTCGACGTGTTTCCACGGACGCACTGACTCTCAAACCTCAAAATGCATTTCATAGGCTCCACACACAGTCAGCGATGACGCAAAATGAGCCTGATTTACCGGGATCTGACACCTCAGCTCAGCATCCTGAGCTGGAGTGGCTGAGGTGAAGGGTGAGAGTGTGAAGCTCACTCATTGCATCATCCAGCTTGATTGGTCCGCGAACAAACCGCTTCTCATAACGGGCTCGGCTTATAGAAAGATATGGGAAAATTATTCATGTTTGGACTCGATTCTCAAAGCTTGTGAGCTGTTTGCGAGCTCACAGATGTTTCTCCCACTTCTTACAAAAGACTTCCATAGATTAAAGCGATTCTCCAAAGAATGAAACGCCAGGAGGGACGATGCAGAACAACACGACGAGGACACAGAAAGAACGTGTGTCCAGCAGCTGGATGGCATTAAGTCAGGCGGTCACTTCATCCCTTCACGTGTGAACCCTGCAGCTCGGGCTGAGCTGGGAGCGACCGTGTCCTCGCTGCGATGCGCTCCGACCTGAGGCCCTCTGCCTGTCTGTGGTCAGGACCTCACATTCACACCTCGCATTAAGACGCATTTTCTACACGACACAACGTACGACCACATCAAAGCACGGGTGTAACTGCACCCAAAACATTCCAGCTGTCAGCGACTAACTGCTCTGGATAGAGGAGGAGGGGGAGGAGGGGGAGGAGGAGGAGGAGGAGGAGGAGGAGGAGCTGCAAAGAGAGAGCGGACACTGGACTGTAAACATTGTTGTTTACTGCTTTGTGTCAGTTTTAAACTTTGCTATCTGTTTCTTTTATTGTTTTCCTCCTCCTCCCGTGTATTTCCTGGTCTCTGCAGAGCAGCGTGACTTGCCTGTTGCTAGAGCTACAGTGATGGAGCAGCAGCTGGAGAGAGATAACCAGGTGACATGACTCTGGGTACCAGACCCAGGTCCAGGTCAGAGGAGTGAGGGCTGAGGAAGCTTCCTCGTTATTACGTCCTGCAGCGGAGGAAGATGAGAGCGACCCGATATTAGTCCCATCCGTCAGGTCCAACAGCGGGGTCACACAGGGCCACGCAGGTAGGACAGAGAGAGTGTGTGTGTCTGTGTGTGTGTGTGGTTCAGCTTTATGGGGCGTTTAAGAAGACAGATTAAGACAGATTAAGAAGGCAGTTCTCTGTTCTAACGCATCATTTAGAAAAAATGATTTGAGTTCATTGAAAAATTTTGGGGACAGAGAGAGAAACAAAAAACATTGAAGTCCAGGAGGTCTTGGAGTCATCTCACAGATGCTTGTTTCAACTTTTAAATAAATGCAATTATAATGGATCTTTTTTCCCTTTCAGTGGGTTTAATGAAAGCTAATCACAGAGCAGCTGAACCAGATCACAGCCTCAGAACGAACCCAACAACCACTACAGACTCTGGCCTCCATCTGTCTGATGGAGTGAAGCCGCTCAGCAGGGAAGATGCTCCTGATCCACCCAGATCCTCTGGATGACAAGGATCCCTTACACACACACTTCTGCATGTCTCCATTACCAGAAGGTCAAAAGAAAAAAAAACACGTACAAGAAAAAGAGCAGGACTCAAAGCAGCACCGGTCGTAAACAGCTGGCTTTATATATCTAGTTTCAGTGATTCAGTGAAGCTGAAATCCACAGAAACAAGCCACAGTGCAGTAAAACACAGTGGGGCTCAGAGCTGTAAATAGTTCTGGCCTCAGGCCTGGATGTGTCCTGAGCTACAGTACAACACTGCAGTAATGAGAACAGGAGGAGAACGTCAGCATCATGGAGCGTGTGCATGTTTACCTTCTCTCTGAGAGTCTTAGTAACCAGCAGTAAGTGATTCTATCACTGTAACCTCAGAGGAAACAGCTGCTGCGCTGTGGACTCTGTTTAGGCATCAGGACAGTGAGCAGCTCACACTGCAGGCTGCACGACACATCTTTAGCAGAGATGTGACTTTCTTTATTCATTTCTTTGCCTCATTGTTCACATTATAATGTAAATGTGATGCCATGAGTCACCAGGGTGAACTCTACACGACTCAACACGACTCAACACGGCTCAACACGCCGTGACATGCCTTCATGTAACTTGTTTCGACTTTTGTTTACATCTGAAGTGAAGTCGCTTTGAATAACATCAGATGTGATTTAGGACACGTATCAAAGTGTCCTGGGTCTGATATGTGCTGCTCAGACTCACATACGTGTCACACGTGTCCAGAACAGCGAGCGCAGCCTTTGACTCGTACCGTTATTCGTGGTGTTGACGTAGTATCGCCGCCCTTGTGGTGACATGTAGCATCTCCACTGGGGCGGCAGGGGGTCTCTGAGGTCCTCAGCAGGCAGCTGGCTGAGCGACGCCGTCCTCTGTCAGAGAGCAAACAGAGCGCATGTCAGGAGCCAGGAACAGGCAGGAAACACCACAGAGTTCAGATCAGACAGAGTTATCCCCGTCACCACAGAAACACAACAGCGTCAGATAAGAGCAGATAAAACTAAACCGCAGCCCATCAGAAATGAGCAGCTCAGCTCCGGGTTCAGCGAGGTTCTCATTTCCTCCACGATTTCACAACCGGCGAGCGATGACATCACGGCAGAGCGGGGCTGGCCGCGCTGCAGCGCACCAGGAACAACAAGCTGCCCCTGCAGCTGCAGAGCGAGGAGCAGCTCCCACATCTGCTTCTGATTACAGGGAAACAATGTGACGCTGCAGACGTGGGAGCGAGAGCCTCATCAGCTGCAGTCTGGACATCAGAGCTGCAGGAGGCCCGGCCCGAGCCACGGCCAGGAAACCCGATCCAGCCTCTGCTCCACTGATAGGATTCAGGAGAATCCAAAGGGAGGAGGCTGCAGCAGCCACACACACACACACACACACACACACACACACACACACACACACACACACACACACACACACACACACTCTGAAGCCAAAGTACAGTTTGGCGTCAAACCTGATGTGCAAGAGTTCACTGTGTGAGTTTGCGTTTGTGCTCAGTCACAGATTCTTCAGGGATCCTGAGTTAATCTCAACAACTTCTTCAGACCTAAAGAACTTAGAGACCTCTCCTCCATTTCTACTGGTAACCAGTTACACATCTTTAACTCAACCAGTGACTGACTCTCAGTCTACCCTACACTCTTTGAGACTCTTTGCAAATAGCTGGAATACCAACAACATTTTATTACTATGTAAAGGTCTTAATTTGCACAAAACTGACTTATTAACTAATAGTCGCTCCACCCTGCACAGGTTGGACAGGTCACTGTCAGACTACCTGAGGCCGAGCCGGGACCAGCCTGTGGTTCCATGGTGTAATGGTTAGCACTCTGGACTTTGAATCCAGCGATCCGAGTTCAAGTCTCGGTGGAACCTGCACTTTATCAACGTCCACAACAAAGCATTTACACGATGATGGAGGCTGAAGCCTGAGGTTAGATGAGGATTTCTGTCTCACAGTGTCATAAATAAAACAAGAAACCCTCGAACATAAGTCTGTCTATGAGCTTCTCTGGCACCCAGGTTATGATACTCTGAGACGAAAAGGTGAAGTTATATTCAAAGTAGTATGAGAATCTATGTTACGGAATAGAACCTTCACAAACCCCATCAATAGGACTCCTCACTTACTACTGTAAACACAATGTCAGTTCTCAATCCAGAGTTTTCAGGATTTTAGAAACTTTCCCTTGAAAATGATTTTTGTGTGTTTGACATCTGACACTCATCAAACATCAGAAAAGTTTGTGAACTGTTCAGGTTGGAGTGGTGAACATTCAGCCACACTGCCTGTAAATAAATCATGTAAATCTCACATGTTTATCTTCTCCTTCAAAGTGGAAACACGGGCGTCACGCTCTCTGTTCAAAAGACTTTTTGCTATTTGAATTTGGAAAGAAAACGTTGACTCCTAATGTTTGGAACAATCTACGATCTACGCTTCAAAACCTCCTCGTTCCATTCACTGAAGTTAAAACACGAGTGGAGTCCATGTGTTTGACTCTTTAATCAGCTCTCCTTTAAAAACTGATTGGAATGGGATCAACCTGGTTGAATAAAGGCAACACTTTAAGACTTTGACTAATAAAGGTCAGCATGTGAGGATGTGAAGATGGAGAATATCTGTTGTGATCAGATGTCTCCTGGTGGACATTGCTCTCCTCTCTAGCTGATCCGTCAGGTCAGGACAGTCCTCTGGTGATGGAGCTCGTCACCTCAGAGGGTGAAGTCACCGTCAGACCCGGAGCGGAGGAGGACGCGGCCTGGGCTCAGTTACCACTGCGTATAATTACACAGCGCGCCGCCATGTTTCCTCTTTCATGGTCGGCGTGGTCGCTGTTATATCCAGCCTCCGAAGAGACGCGCTCCGGCTTCAACGGTCCAGGATATTCCTGGATGTGAGAGTGGACAAACTGTGACGTTCTGCTATAGAAAATCTGAGCTATTTCCACCAGCGTCAGGATCACGTGTCTGTGGCCCAAACAGAGATGGAAGCAGGAAAACGACAATACGAGACGACAGACCTCAGATCCAGAGGCCGAGAGGACAGTTCACCGCTGAACCTGCATGACTCCACTATCGGCCAAATTCAGATATCAAGGCTTTTGTTCTTTTCAGAAAACCTGACAGAATTGAGTTGGTACATATCTGTTATCAGGCTGACGACATATGAAACTTCATGTGCAGGTCGTCCGTCTGTGTAATAACACTACCTGATGATTTCTGTTTGATCAGGAAACGATGTGTTAACTAGAGACTTACACTGGTTGGTTTTGACCTGAATTAAACACACATTCTCTGTTGTTATTTCTAAACAATGCCTGGAAACTTAAAAGTCCAACATGTTGTCATCCATGGTTCCTCCCCGCTCGCTGCACTGATGTTTGCAGTGTGTGCGTGGGCTCGTCAGGACCGCTGGGACCATGTGCTGCTGAGACGCTCTGCCTCGTCTCTGGAGACGTTCCTGCCTCCTTCCTTTCTTCCCTTCTTTCTGTCTCTCTCGCAGCCTTCGCGGGGCTGACACCACAGTATTGTTTGTCTCTGGGAGCTGAGCAGCAGTGTCTGTCAGAGGCAGCGCAGACAGATGGGAGTGGGCCGCCCGCTGTCAGGACGACAGGGAAAAACGAAATGTTGGACGTGAAAACGTTTGAGGAGGATGACGCAGCTCGTCTCCACAGTGCTGCTGAAACTCCTGAAGCTGGGGAGGTGAGGAGGAGAACGGGAACACCTCGGCCGGAGGTGTGAGGACAGGAATCTCAGAGCCAGCTTGTCTCGGCATATGCAGCATTAAATAATGCAGAGATCCAGATGGTTGACCTTCTAAACCCCAGACTGCCGATGGCTCTGAGACCGCTACGAGCCAGAAAAGCCCCCGGCTCAAAGCGAGGACACACACACACACACACACACACATGCTTGCAGTGTGTGTGTGTGTGAGCTCCACACGTGACTTAACGTGTGTGTGTGAGCTGCAGGGAAAAGACGAGCTCCTCATTCATCCCTGAGTTCATCACTGCATGAAGATGAGAATCACAGTCTCTGAGCTACGTTATTGTCAATGAGTGAGTGAGAGGGTGGCAGAAAGCTGAATGTCACTGAGCTGAGGACAGAAAAGGCTTTTAAAGTCCTTGATAAATTCAGAAAGAGATCAACAGATTGATCGACTACAAAACAGTTTAGTACTAAAGAGGAAAGAGTCTGAATCTGGGCAGCAGCAAACACACAAGCAGAGCTCCCTGCTGCAGCCAGGACGTCAGGAGGAGGAGGAGAGGAGGAGGAAGAGTCTCTGAGACGAGCCGGGTCGCAGTTAAAGCTGCTGAATCATCCGCTGGTTTCTGATCTCTCACTTCGTCTGATTAAAGTTTCCTGGTGATAACGTTAGAGCACGTGAGGCGACGTGGCGTCTGCTTCAGGTGGATCTCTATCGGCGTCTCCTCCATAATCCCATCAGACACGATCTGGGCCCGTCAGAGGCCAAAACCAGCACTTTTGTTTTTTTGTTTTGTTTTATCGGGCGGGGCTCTAATGCCCAGACAAATTACATTGCAGCCTGTTACTGATTGATCTGCGGACTGATCCTGCAGCCTAAAAGCCTGAGAGAGCAACAAACAAAGGCAAACAAATGTTACCAAGTTACCACTTAATCTGCTCGATGTGTAAATCAGCAGCACTTAGCAAACAAGTTGCAAACTTTATAATGATGATGAGTTGCATCTACAGCGTGTTGAGCTGCTTCCAACAGGAACAAAACAAGAGAGAACACTGTAAATAACCCCTTCATACTGACTCTGACGGGCCCAGGAAGTCAGAATCATAATCCAGTGATTTTATATGCAGCGACGCTGCTCGATGTGTAGTCTCAGCTGGATGCTGCTACTCAGCGTTGCAGCTGAAGAGTCTGTGATGCGTCAAATGTTTACGATGCTAAAAAAGAAGAAACCAGATCCTCTGCTTCTCCTCCCGCTATTATAAACTGATCCCAGCATTTTCTCTCAGATTATAGACATTTCCCACACGTCCCCAAACACAGGCAGCGTTTCTTCTTATTATGGAAAAACAAAATACCTCATGGTCTCTCTATTTCAGTGACACTGGCTCCGTGCCTGGAAAACCGAGAAGAATTTGTTAAATTCCCTTGGAAAATGCTTTTAAATAAATAGCGAGCGGGCTTTGAGGTCAGTCGCAGCGTAGCGGCGCAGTAAATCTGGTGGTTGGCGCTTCACCTGCGTGTGAGCGGCCCGGGCGCACAGCGCAGATGAGATCCCGCTTGTTCTCGCTGTCAACAACGAGGCTGCAGCGCTAACGTGGAGTCACGTAAGCAGCCGGAGCAGGAGGGTGTGAGAGCTGCAGCGGCCAGGGGGGACAGACCACACCTGGACACTGAAAGGAGTTAGCAGGGACATATAGCTGGGAGTGAGTGTGATGGAGGGCTGGTGGGGCTGGAGCAGCCCAACACGCTGCCTCCTCCCTCCTCCTCTGGTCTTTAGACCTGCAACTCCAGGACCGTTCCCAGCGCAGGTTACAGACGGAGATCTGTGACAGGTGAGTCATCCCGCCCACCGCCTGCAGCCTCAGCTCCTCCGCTCCTCTGCTCCTCAGCTCCTCCACTCCTCAACCCCACAGCTCCTCAACCCCACAGCTCCTCAACCCCACAGCTCCTCAGCTCCTCCACTCCTCAACCCCGCAGCTCCTCAACCCCACAGCTCTACAGCTCCTCAGCTCCTCCACTCCTCAGCTCCTCCACTCGTCCGCTCCTCCGCTCCTCAACCCCACAGCTCCTCAGCTCCACAGCTCCTCAGCTCCTCCACTCCTCAACCCCACAGCTCTACAGCTCCACAGCTCCTCAGCTCCTCCACTCGTCCGCTCCTCCGCTCCTCAACCCCACAGCTCCTCAGCTCCTCAACCCCACAGCTCCTCAGCTCCTCAGCTCCTCAACCCCACAGCTCCTCAACTCCACAGCTCCACAGATCAACGTCTGTCCACACACATGCCCAGTGAGTCAGCACCTCCTGATTCATGACACACGCCATGAGTGTGTGTGTGTGTGTGTGTGTGTGTGTGTGTGTGTGTGTGTGTGTGTGTGTGTGTGTGTGTGTGCGTGTGTTTGCATGGTGAAGCTGTGAGTGGGGTGTGGGTGTGAGATGTGAAATCTGTGTTGTGTTGCTGTGTTTCTGTGTGAGCCGAACTCGACCTATGGTGACCCCGGTGGAAACATCTGGAGCAGGAGGAGGAGGGGGAGGAGCAGGAGGAGGAGGGGAGCAGGGGGAAGAGGAGGAGGGGAGCAGGGGGAGGGGGAGGAGGGGAGCAGGAGCAGGGGGAGGAGGGGAGCAGGGGGAGGAGGAGGAGGGGAGCAGGGGGAGGAGGCTGTGCTGGGGCGGTCAGGGTCGTCCAGGCTGCTGCAGCAGCAGTTTCCAGCTGGAACCGAGCGGCGGTCCCTGAACACGCAGGTCACAGGATCAAAACCATGGACTCAGAGGAACTGGAACGATGTGAAAACATCTGGAGGGAGCTTGCCAACAGGCAGAGGATTATAAAAACAATTATTTTTGAGGTTGTTTGATCGAAAGAATGTGGGAAAAATGGAGAAAAATGTTCATCTGTGTCATAAAAATTATTTTCTGCTCTTTTGTGCCATTTCTGGCTGCTGTACAGAACCGTTTTCCTTCTGGAATAAATACCTTTCTCATCTCATCTTATCATACGTGAGATGTGGGTTTCTTTAGTGTCTGTAACAGCAAACTGAACATCACTTAAAGGCCTGGAATGGCATCAACAGGCTTCACAGTCGTTTCATCATTTCAGAAACCAAACAACCAACTGATGAATGGAGAAACTGATCGACAGATCGATCAACCACAACATGAAGTGTTTGTTGCAGCTCTACACCTCATGGGTCCCATGGCATCATTAAGAAACATATCCACAAGTGTTGGAATCAAAGTGTGAAACATTGGAGCTGTTTAACACCTTTCAGTGTGACCACATCGGAACTCAGTGGAACTGAACATGGATCCGACAGCTGCGGCGCTTCACAACATCCAGCAGGGAAACTCAGAGGGAAACTAGTCACCTTTCCAGCCGACGGGCAAAATGATTACACTTTGGATAATCTCATTTGAGGAGGCAGAACTGTGCCCGCAGCTCTTGTGACACTGAGATACTGCATGAAGTTAAAGTTGACATCATGTGGAGGGAGCGCAGTCACGCCAGACCTGCAGATGGACCGGCCACAGAAACCGCTTTGTGTGAGGTGTGAACGCCTGCTTTCATTATCAAACCTGAACAAAGGTCAAATCTGCAAAACATAAAAACACGGAGCTACGAGAAGAACATCCTGAGCGTTTGCCACGATTCCAAAGCGCCTCCATGCTTTGCTCCTCTGGAGCTTCAGTGTCTGGGGCCTGTTGTGATAACCAGTCAAATATCTGCATAAAGAAGATGATGCTGAGCAACATGTTCATCTCCTCTGGGCTGAGGTCCAGAAACTCACCACTGTGGGGCAGATAATGGAGTATCTCATATTGTGATGTCTTATAATCTGCTGGTCTACTACACTGACTCATAACAGAAACTGTGCTATGTGTCTGCATCACCTCCAGAAATGTGTGAAGCCTGAATATCACAACAGAAACTGATATGAAAACCTACATTCACAAATACCTCTGAAACGTTGCTGAAACATGGACTGAGCTGCTCCTCCAGACGCGTCCATCTAGAAGCTGATCTCAAAGTGTGATGGAAACACTTTGTTCACATCTCCAGGTCACGTGACCTGACGTAGGGGTCACATGACCAGTTCCCTTCAGACCAGATGGACAGAGGAGGAGACTCCACTGTTTCTATAGCTTCAGAATGATCAGATTGATTCAGTGAGACCTGAGCAGCAGACATGCTGCAGGTGCAGGACGAGCAGACTGGTTAGGATGTTGTGCCACTTGTTTCTGGTTACGTAACCCAGACAGATGATGACAGGTTGCTCCCTTTATGAAGAACCTGTGAGCGTGGTTCTCCCCTCAGTCATTACCTGAGATGAAAACTTCCTCTAGACAAAACCTTCTCATATCTGCTCCTCCGTCCAATTAAAGCTTCCTGGGAAAAACAATCTGAGGCTGCACAAACCAACACAGCTCCAGTGGCATGCCATCCAGCACGCACACACACGCACACACACATACACACACATACACACACACACACACACACACACACACACACACACACACACACACACACACACACCTCCTCTACAGAGGTGTGACAGATGGAGGAAGTGTCTGTTTCCTATTATTCACTCATAAATACCTCCACCTTCCCTTTCTGTGACAGCGCTGTCATATCTGTACGACCCCGCGTTTCTGGGAAGTTCACACACACACACACACACACACACACACACACACACACACACACACACACACACACACAAACTGCTGAAACACCGCTGGACCTCATTATCAGCTCATATCACTCGTTCAATAAAACGCTGAGGACGGTCTGACCAGATCTAAAGACGTCAGACGTTCAACAGAAAAGTGAAAACACATTAAACCTGTGAGCACATTTATGACGTGTGTCTGTCATTTTTAGGCCAAAATCCAAAGTTAGGCACGACATATGATGATGATTTAACAAGAAAACAATGGAAACAT
>CM055207.1:1435478-1500478 GCA_029224185.1 Karalla daura | reverse complement strand
AAAAAAAAAAAAACAACAAGCTGTCCGACTAGCACCAACCCTGAGCCCACCATGATAATTCCACATTAGGTCCATGGAATGATGAGGAACAGGCTAAAAAAAGAGAGTTCGTTAGACTTAGCCACACCGCATCATACTTCTGGATAAGGAGGTCAATTAATCATAATTCTGACTTGTTATTCAGGAACTTCCCACATAATGTCTGTTTTTTTTCTCTAGTTTTCCTGACTTCCACAGAAGCCTTTGCTTTATCACCTCACATCCTGATGCAATCATATAGAGACAAACTGTAACGAAGCTAGGAGGCTTTAGAAACCTGTTGATCCAGTAATGTAGCAGCTGCATTCTCAGACATCTCAAAGTTCCCACTGTGGTTAATAGTTGTTGGTGCAAAATATAAACTATGTGAGAACGGACTGGCCTCAGCGTGCTCCCGAGCTGGAGGAGCTGGAGGAGCTGGGAGGAGCTGGGAGGAGAGCAGACAGGTCGGAGCTGAGGGGGCGAGACATAACAGAGTGTTTACACATCTGTCTGGGAACAAAGATGGCGGCTCCAGACACCACAGACAGGCTGACGACTCTAATCAAACAGCTGATTGGATCATTGAACGAGCCGATCGGTCCGGGTCGGCTCCTGGATGTGAAAGGAAAGCTTGAGTGTTTCTGCCTGTTCTCTGGTGTTATCAGTGGTCAGTGGTTACATCAGAAATGCCTCAGGTGCAACTTCATGACTCCTTCGATAAACCAGGCTGTTACTGCCCAGATCTGGAGCCATTTCATGCTCACCTGGCAACCACACACAGAGCAGAGACGCTAGCATTTCACCAGGGGCTGGAAGCCAAAGTGCTGCAGACTCTCAGTCAGTCCTGTCCTCCTCCTCCCGTTACGTCTGTCCAGATTCACCAGTTTTTTAGCTGTTTTTCACACTCTGAAACGTGTTATGAATGAGGACGTGATGATGCTTCTGGACACGCTGTGCTGCTGTTACAGCCTCTGTGTTTGCTTTCAGCACTTTCTCTTCGTTTCCTGCTCATTAGGTGAAGACGGAGCTGCTGTGGCTGTGACTCACAGAGCTCTGACTCATGGAGCTCTGCTGCTTCTGGACACTGTCAGTCCACAGAGACCATGTTCTCCTGGTCCCACTGGCTGAGGACACAGCAGAGACACTGTCCAGTAATAACACACTCTTCTGTAGCGATGCAATAGAAGGAGGATGCTTCCATGCAGCAACAATCTGATCTGGAGTCAGCCTGAGACTCTGAGTAAACAGACATTTGATGAGCTGAATCAGGCCAGAGCTGGACTGGGACTTGTCGAGTATTCCAGCCTCAGTCACATGATCCAGACATGGAAACACCTTCATAACTACAGGGGGTTAGAGAGGAGAAGAGGAGGAGGAGGAGGAGGAGGAGGAGGAGGAGAGGCTGAAACATGGGGATGGAGATATCTGGCAGCAGGTGTGTGAACCAGTGAAGGAGGTTCAGGTTAAATGCTGCTGTCACATGAGGTGCGTTCAGGTGCCATGGGAAACCTGATCATCCGGACGATTACAGCAGTTTCTGAACGACGGATCGGTTAGAGGAACCAGGGGAAATCCTGTAACGTAAGGTGGAACTGGAAAAAAGCGAACAGCCTGTATTTACAGTACTGTGCTGTATTTTCAGTGAATCTACCTGTTCAAACATGGCCACTAACAGCACCTCTGTAACTTTTTAGCATTTTATGTACAGTAGTTTCTAATGAACTTCAGTTCTTGTAATAGGCATAAAAGTCCATTCCATTTTTGACCTTTAACTATTCACATGCCAGTTTGTGTCCAGTCATGGTCCTCTTGTTGTTTAAACTGGTAATAGATGTTCTTGCATCATAAATAGCAGTCTGAGACATGTAACAGACTGATTGATGATTAACATGCATTGTTAGTTTTGTGCAGGGATGTAAACACCGTGATCCAGCCGTTGTTTTATCTGGAATTAAGTGGATAATGAGAGTCTTCGTGCTGGCTGCTGCAGTGTGGGAGCTGCTTCAGCCAGGCTCGGCGTGGCTTTGTGTGAGCAGCACCAAGCAGCAACAGGTCCTCAATGATTCATTGTGCTGGAGATGACAGCAGAGAGAGCGTGATCACAGCTGCATTGTTCCCGGCCAGCTCCAGACAGAGCCTGCGCCTGCTCCCCGCTCAGCTTCACTGTCAAGCCATGTTCAGACCTACACATCTCTACACATCTCTACACATCTCTACACATCTCTACACATCTCTACACATCTCTACACATCTCTACACATCTCTACACATCTCTACACATCTCTACACATCTCTATAGATCTCTACACATCTCTGCACATCTCTACACATCTCTACACATCTCTACACATCTCTATAGATCTGTTACATTCAGAGCTACACATGCACTTTGTAACAGAGGTCTTCATAATGTAATTATATATTGTTATTATATATATGTTATTATATATTATGTAATGAGAGTTGTTGGCTTTACATTCATTCATATTTACTTCTAATACAATACAATAGTGAAAGTGTGGTTGTTTATGCTCATATCTATCTATCTATCTATCTATCTATCTATCTATCTATCTATCTATCTATCTATCTATCTATCTATCTATCTATCTATCTATCTATCTATCTATCTATCTATCTATCTATCTATCTATCTATCTATCTATCTATCTATCTATCTATCTACCTATCTACCTACCTACCTACCTACCTACCTACCTACCTACCTACCTACCTATCTATATATCTAACTATCTATCTATCTATCTATCTATCTATCTATCTATCTATCTATCTATCTATCTATCTATCTATCTATCTATCTATCTATCTATCTATCTATCTATCTATCTATCCATCTCTCTCTATGACCAGACGCAGGATTAAAGTGTTTGTTTCACCCTCACTCACTTCCTGGTGTTGCTCCAGCCCACTGTGGCCACATGAACCACCAGACGACTCAGTGAACCTGAACCTGAACAAAACCTCTGGTTTCACAATGTGTCACCCAGCCTGCATCACCCATCACCCAGTCTGTGGGCGGGGACGAGTTTACAGTCTGTTCACACTCACTTTACATCCACTTCTCATCACTTATTCCATCAGTGTAAGTTATTCTGGGGATGAGGGGGGCGGACACACTTCCAACCTCTTCATTCATGAATAAAAATGTATAAAATACATGTAAATCAGATAAATATGACGAGGACGTCATGGTGTTTGGGTCGTTTGTCTTTGAATAATGTTCAACAAAGTTCCAGTGATGCTGGTTTTATTGAGGCTCCTCTTTAACCTGAGACTCAGTCACACCCCCCCCCCCCCCCCCCCCCCCCACACACACACACACACACACAGCTGAGACCTCTCATCACTACCCCCACCCCCCTCTGAGCTGGACTGGGACCAGCTAGGACCCCCAGGCCAGATGAGCTGGGCGGGCCGGGCGGAGCGGGGACCCGGGGTCCGACCTGCTGGGCCGGGCGGAGGCACAGCTCCGGCCTCATTCACATGCTAACTGGTTTCTCCCTGTTCATACCGGGAGTCTGGAGCCGACAGATTCCTGCTCTGATTGAGCTGCTCCCCCTCATTAGTCCAGTCTGAGCTGCTCTTTACCTGCTGGTTTATCTCTGAGAGGACAGACTGGTTTTGATCTCCCAAAACATCCGATCACACCTGTAACACCACGTTTACATTTAGTCTGTCAGCTGTTGTCCAGACAGACAGCGTGGGAGAACACAGGAGGACACTAGAGCTTCATCTATCTTTCTTCTAGACTTTCTTCTTTAATCGATGAGTCGTTTAGTTCATAAAATTATGTAAAATCAGTAAAAACAGTGATTGAATACTTGACTTCTGAAGGCTGACACTGAAACTGAAGCTTGAGAAGGTCTAATAAAGGTTTTAATCGTCTGGTAATCCACTGATAAAATAACTATTTTAATGATCAGCTGATGGATTTGAGCATTTTAGTTAGTACACCTTCAATAAAAACTAGTCTTCATCTAACTCCGACTCAGTCTATCTAATCTGTAGTCTCTATGAAGCAGACGCTGAGGCGTGGACATAGCAGGGCGTCAGGAGTTGAGTGAAACACAGATCACTGGATGTTCCCATGTCTAAGGCGTTCTATACACCCAACACCTCCCACTTCATTAGGACAATAATTAAGACAAGAATTAAGACAATAACTGACTTTAGAGGAGTCTGTTAGCGCTCATTCAGGGTGAAGATGTGACTAAAGCAGCACCAGTGTCACGCCTCACACACAAACTGGTTCTAAAAACACTGGGCTGTACTGGGAGGAGGCTCTGACTCTGCTGCCACACACACTCCTGTCATTTCAACCACGCACACACACACACACACACACACACTCTATAAAAGAAGTACATAAAAAAGTGTGAACTTTTCTCAAGTTGCAGCAGCTGAGGGTGTGAACTGAGGATAGAGGCAAGAGGATGTGTGTGTGTGTGTGTATGTTTGTGTGTGTATGTGTGTGTGTGTATGTGAGAGAGAGAGAGAGAGAGAGACACGGTGGAGACGGGAGGGGCAGATCACGGAGGGCGATAGAGCAGTGTGTCCTGTGCATTCACAGACGCACACACACACACACACACACATGCAGGAGACCTGAGTCTGTCACTGGAATGTGTGTGTGGAATGAGGAAGTGTGTGGCAGCAGTGACTGCTGGGAAGGTTGGAGTTAATCTGATCAGCGCAGCACGGGAAAACCATTCATTAGTGCATCTGTCAATGCTGTCTTTATCCTACAAGTGTGTGTGTGTGTGTGTGTGTGTGTGTGTGTGTGTGTGTGTGTGTGTGTGTGTGTGTGCCCTCAACCCTCCAGTCCTTTGTCACTCTCTGTGTGAGTGTGAGTCACACAGAGGAGAGTGAACACTGTGCAGTTCAGAGCTGTGATTCATCCATTAATCAATTATGGAAATAACGGCTGAGATAACGGACTGGTCGCACTGGTCGCTCTTCAAGCTGAAAACCAGTTCAAGTCACAACCTTGAACTGGTTTCCTGCACAAGCCCAGCCACAGCTCACAGCTCAGAAACTTCAATCTGAGGACAAATCCTCACACTCCTTAATGCGTTTGGACCAAAGTCACGTATAATGGATGGAATATGAAGACAAGAGCAACATTAACTGCAGAACAAGAGCCAGAAAGTCCTCAGGAGAAGTCACTGCAACAAGTTCACACCTCACTGAGATCTAACCAGAGTCCATGTAAGAAGGAAGCTCCATCACCTCAGAACTGTTACAAACTCCCACAACTGTTGCAGCCTTTAACTCACTGTGCACCAGAACATTAAGATCCTACTTCACACGCTGAATATTTTGTCCTGCTCTGTTTCTTCTCCATCTCCAGGTGCTGGAACCTGCAGGGCACCTCCCCTAGAGATCCACACAGCTCCGACCCATCAACCACCCATCAGACCAGATCAGACCAGATCACCTCCTACCTGACAGTCACCAGCTCTACACTCTGACAGCCTCTCATCTGTGCTGCTTCATCCTAAAGTTGTGTGTAAGTGCTCCCCAGGTGTGTCTAGTCGCCTTCCCTCCAGGTTGTGCTCCAGCTGCAGTGACAGGTGTGTGGACAGGCGGTGGTCGGGCTGCTCTTACCTCCAGGACCTGGACGTAGCTGGAGGGGAACCAGCCCCGCGCGCCGTCCCTCTCGCCCTCCCACCAGCCGCCGGGCAGAGCCTGCACCACCCGGATGATCTCCCCGGCCTCGAAGCTCAGTCCCTGCTGGTGCTGCTCCCCGCTGAACCGGTACAAGCTCCTGCAGTAGGACACGGACATCTCCTCGGTGTGCGGATGGAGGTGAGGAAGACGGGGGTGATGGTGGTGAAGATGGAGAAGGAGAAGAAGAAGGAGGCTCCTCTGGAAGGAGAACTTTTCCCCGTCAGGTGAGCGCTCCTCGCTGCGCGCTCTGTGCGCTCTGCGCGCTCGGAGCCGAGACAGGCCGAGGAGGAGGAGAGTCAAGCTGGAGGAGGAGGAGGAGGAGGGACGAGGCTCCTGCTACAAAATAAAAGCATGAAGATTAGACCCCGGCTTTAAATCCTTCTTCCCTTGTTTTTCGTTTCATGACCGAATTTCCTGAATTTCTTATTACTACCACTACTAGTATTACTGATCACTGCTGTCATCATTGTTATTATTATTATTATTACCATAATGAATTGAATATTTTTTCATAGGGTTAGGGTTATATCACATCCTCATTGTTACTCTTACTGTCATTACTTGTTTTTATTTTACTAATACATCATTTTTACTTAACTTATTGTTTATAGTTACTACTTACTGTATTCTGTTTTGAAAGTTGAATTCCATTTGAGGTAAATGGAACTTATCTAATCTCATTTTGCTAATACTTTTTATACCATATGTTGTGTTATCTATGGTTTCATTGCACTGAAATAAAATGTAAAAGTGGTCACAGGAAGACTTTGTATTATCAGTGCATTAGAGTGAACAGGAATACAGGCTCTGCTGCTAGAGACGGTTTGGGGCTGATAAAGTTCATTCATTTGGAGCAAAATATGTCACAGCTTTGTTTTGATGATTGAGAATATGCTGAGAAAGGCTGAGACTCTAGGCTGGAGTTGTGTGGTCCAAGGTCCAGAGCACATTATGACGTGAATCAAAAATAATGAATAAACATCTATTTGATATCAGGAGTATTTACTTAGTCACAGGCAGGAAAACATTCTTGTTATGGTACATTTCGTACCATATTAGTTTCGCTTTGCTTGGCAACGCTGTCCCTTGCTTTACTTTGAAAGGGCCTCACGGAAGTGTCGTCCCTCAGTGTGTCAGACTAGACTCCAGCTGAAGGGAGTGACTCCCCTCCAGCTCCTCTCTGTTTCTCAAACTCTCCCTTTACAAGCTCCTGGTGATTTCATGGCCAAACATTAGTCTGCTTTATGATTCTTGGCTTTTGCAGCTCACACTCGTACAGCTCCCCACACTGTTTATATCGCCTTTATGTTGGTAAAGTTTGGCTTTTATTTACATGTGTTTGCTCCATAGCAACGGTGACAACAGCAGTGATGATTGTAGTTATTACGCAATTATCAAAAAAGTGGAAGTGGAGAAAAAAACACAGAATGTGATTGAAGTCAGCTAAACTAGAATAACAAATAGAGAGAGAGAGAGAGAGAGAGAGAGAGAGAGAGAGAGAGAGAGAGAGAGTCCATCTGCTGTAGTAGCAGAGGAAAAGTGAAAGTGTCCTTTTCAGGTGAAAGTGAATGAAGAGACTTGAAACATGAATGTGACATCTGGCCTAAAGGCGCAGGACCTCTCACTTCCTCATCCTCTCCGCTGCTCGGTGAAATGACACATCTGTGTTCATGACTTCATCTCCCTCATCAGGAACTCTGATTCAGCTGGAGAGAGCAACGAAGAGCTGTCTCTCTCCCCATCTCAACCTCGATCACAGGCACCTGCTGTAACTGCTACAGGAAGTACACTAGGTGCTATAAAGCATGTAGAGTGAGCATAGAAATCTGTAAAATTACGTCAAACAGTTTGATTTACTGATGAACTTTTAAATAAATTCCAGATGTATCAGTGATATCACCAATAACATGTTGGAGCTTTGTTGAATGAGTCAAACTGTCAAGAATCCAACATTCAGAACAATCGCAATCATGTTGTTTGGCTTCGAGTTCCAACCTGTGACACACGCACACACACACACACAAGTTACACCTCTTGCTTATTATCCTTATATACTGTACTACTTGTTAAGACTGTGAAGATTCTGTGTGTAATGTTACGTTCCTTTGTATCAAATCTATGTGTCATTTGTGTCAAAATGACAAAACATTTTCCCTTCAGGAATAAATACTTATCTTATCTTATCTTATCTTATCTTATCTTATCTTATCTTATCTTATCTTATCTTATCTTATCTCATCTCACCCTGCTTTTCTCATTCACAGATTCTCTGTCCGGCCTCAGAACCTCTGCTTGCTTGGTTCAAACGATGCAGCATCGTTAGAATCGTCACCAGCAGCTCTGTTCCCTCATCCACCAGAGCAGCAGCTCAAGTGAGCAGCACACGGTCCGAACAGGTCTTCAGCACGTAGGTTTTTAGGGTTTTCAAGGCGCCTGACCTCTCTGACCTCCTCTGCTCGACATGGAATCTGATCGGCTGTTTCTGAAGTTCCAACACATGAGGCCTTTGTTCTTCTCTCTGAGGGAGAGGGAGCGCTACAGAGCTGAGGTCAGTGCCGCATCCTTTCAGCTGGGGCGCCTGTCGACTGGTTCTAAGATACGATCAGCTAGGATGAGATAAGATAAGATGTAAGATAAGATAAGATATTACAACATGATCTGCCCTCTGCAGAAGATGCTCTTGAGGCAGTTTGTGCTCATGATGGAGCGACATCAACTTCCTGTTTACCTTCAACTGTCCGATATGAAGAAGTGGCTGCTGAGAGGAAGAAGCTTCGAGGAAGAGTGAGTCCACACACAAACACACACACACAGACACATTAATACATATGCACACACACACACAATGAAATTGCTCTGCACAGCAATGTGGCAACGTAGATTACGAGTTCTTTCCTCTTCTTAAAGGTTCCCCGAACTTACAGACGAGAGAGGCATGGCTTTCATGTTCAAGCTGGTAAATATGAACTAATTATTTGCAAATTCTATAAATTAACTATTTACCTTTAGGGTAAAACATGTTACACAAACACCAGATACTTTTGATACATAATGAGATTTTGATCTTCACCGGTCCATGAAGTCCTAGTAGTGAGAGTTGAAGGTTCCTGCAGTTTGTTAGTTGAGACTAAGCTGAGTGGTGATGTGCACAGGCCTGGACCTCGGTGAGGAACCTCTGTCTGGACCAGATGGAGCATGAAGTCCAGCAGGATCTGCAGAGGGAGAAGCTTCTGTCACGGCATCTCAGGAGAGCGGTAAAAGTTCCAGAAAAATTTGTCAGAAGTAATGCTCCGAGCCAGCCAGGTGAGGCTGTAGTGATCGGTTGCTCTCTGGGCTGACAGGTGACGATGGAGGGTCTGGAGCTGTTCCTCTCCCTGATCCGTCCCAGAGCATCGCTGGACGTCCACCACCTCCTCTCGAGGCTGTGTGGGAGGCCTCAGGGCTGGGGGGGGCCGGGCCGCTGCCTGTCCCAGGCCCAGCTCAGCCGGCTGGGCCGCTGCTCCGGCCGCCTGCTGCCCCAGCTGGTGCACACCGCCCTGCGCAGCCGCCTGGGGGAGCTGAGCGTGTCGGCCGCCTGCGACCTGATCGGCCAGCAGCTGTGTGAGGAGACGGGCTCCGGGTGCCACCGGAGCAGCAGGGGGCGGCTGCGCTGCCCCTGCCTCCACACAGCGGCCGCCGTGGTGGCAGTGGTCCACTGGAGGTTCTCGGAGGGCCTCACGTCCTTCCACCTCCTGGACTTCGACGGGAGCGTGTTCTCTCAGGGGGCCGTCGTCCAGGCCGTGCAGGACATGGCCGGCAGACGGAGCCAGGCCCACAGGGTAAACCCTGACTCAGAAACCTGGAGGAACAGCAGGGAGTCTGCAGGAATCCTCAAAAGAATTACAACACCTTCTAAGACTTTATAAAGACCTTCCAAAAAGACTTAAACAGCTCGTCTCCATTCCCAGCTGTGATCAGCAGCACATCTTCATCCCACTCAACAGTCGTAGTTTGTAATTGAATTTGTGGAGTACAAGCAAACGACAGACCTCAGATCAGCTGGGTCACACTTGTATGGTTACACACAGTGACCATAAATAGAGCAGACCTTTGTCACGTTATTTGGAAAGAGCTTGAATACCTACAAAGTTTGATACCTCATAAAATCATAATTGAGTCTTGGTACTTTTTAAGCTCCTCTCTCTCTCTCTCTCTCTCTCTCTCTCTCTCTCTCTCTCTCTCTCTCTCTCTCTCTCTCTCTCTCTCTCAGGCTCCAGATGTGAGCTGCCAGCCTGCTGCAGAAGGGAGCAGTGAGCTTTTCCTCTTTCTTCTTCTTCTTTCCAACATTTTCCATGATGTGATTATGTCTGCCAATGCTTTGTATCGCTGATTTCTCAGGATGAAAGCTGAAGACGAGGCAGCAGGAAACAGGTTCCCTCCTCGGTTGAATATGGAGAGGGATCACGCGTTGGTTCCTCAGGCTGACTCACACCAGCTGCTCTCTGCAGCATCACAATCTTTTATTAAACCATAACGTCTGTAATAATCTACATGTTCCTCTTTGTATTCAGTATTTACATATGATATGTTACTTACTCATAAAAATGCATTCTGTCCATGTGTGTTAGACATGGACAGAAAGGTCAGTCACTTCTCAGCTGCAGATCAGCTCCATCCATGTGTGAGGATATGCTCCAGGTCTGCAGCAGTCTTTACATATTGTACAGGAAAAACAAACACAACAAAACAAATAAAGCTCATCTCCTTCTTCTTCTTCTTCTTCTTCCTTTATGTTGCCAGCTGTGAGACAAACTTCTCTTGAAAATGACGGAGTCCACCTTTAGTTCCTCCTCCCTCTGCCCTCCTCCTGTTAGAGAGGGCCCTCTAGCTGCCGAGGCTGAAGATGTCTGACCCTGATGGTTGCAGATGATGTGAAGTGGATTTGGATGTACTGTAGATCATGACATGCATCCATCTATTGAACTCACATCTGAGACTGTACAGATGTGTTCATCTGCCCTCGAGGTGCACCTCACTGGTCCAGCAGTGACTAACATTCACTCATTTCCTCCAGACAAACTTCAGTTCACACAGATTTGGATTGAAATGTAAAATGTTAAGTGAGAGTCAATGGAAATTGTTTTGCTTCATGGACACATAATTTCATTTGTTTTGAGGACTTTTTTTCTCAGATTTAGTGTTTTTATTTGGTTTTAGTCACACCTTTTTTTCAGTGTAATCCTGGAAATAACTTCATGCGTAGCTGTTCATAAGCCTGCGTGGGTTAAGAGTAATCACACTGCATGCAAATCACCTAAATCCCATTTTTCCACATGAACAAGCTTGTTTTACTCATATTTCATGGGGAATAGTATCAAGTGTCTGAGAAACTAGAAACCGTTCTCAACCTGAAACCCTTGTCAACGTGCCTGCCCAGCTGGAAGCCTCGGTTCCTTGAAGTCGCTCTGAGTTTGAGGGACATGATGATGAGCGATGGTCTTCCATGTCACTGCTGAGCTTGTAATCTGGGTCTCAGACGAGGCAGATCCCTGCAGGGATGAGGACAAACAGCTCTCTGGCTGCTCCTTTGATTAAACAGCTCTGATCTGCTTTAATCCACTTCTCTCATGCCCACATTGAGCCCTGGGTGAGGATGAGTGACAGTGAAGAGGGCGGCTATTTTAACTCTGCATGTAAATGTCAGCGGGCGTTCTGAGAGGATCCGGCCTGATCCCTGCAAACAGACGAGGGAGGGACTCAGATAAAGCGCACGCTCCTCCACCAAACTGATGATCTGTTACTGCCACGGCATCATTAGCAGCGAAACGTCCCGACTAATCTGCTAACACGCCACCAACGACCACAGCAGGTCCAGGGAGAGACGTGAGAAAAAAAAACGACAAAGGTGATGCTTCACACTTTATTCTGCTACAGGCTCACAGCAAAACAACAGCGTCTGCTCAGTGTGGAGAGCTTCTACTGGGACTACGATCCTGGACAGACGTCGTCTGTTCCATCACTGCAACGTCTACTCCGAGTCAGCAGCCTGAGCAGGAACAGACAGAACAGACAGGGAGAGGAGGGAAAGAGACGAGACGTGCAGCTGATGCTCGCTTTACATCCCAGACAGATCGCGTTTAGTCCTCTGGACGTTATCTGTATCACTTCTATTATTTGTATCACACGATGATGAACACAGACGTCTGCAGTTTGGATAAAAGTGTTGTGAAGAGAGGAAAAGTGTGACATATATATATATATATACACACACACACACACACATATATTCAGTAGATGTGTATAATTACATAGTGTGACTTCACTGTGACTGCTGTCTTCTCATTAGTGATGAAGATGTAATGAAATGTCATTTTCAGACTTTATTTTTATGCATTTAATTCATTTAAGGTTGATCGTGTGGTGATTAGAAGGAGTAAATGAAGGTGGACATGAAAGGTTCAGTTTTCCATGATGCAACAGTAATGTGTTTATTTGATGCAGCTTCTGTTTTTCTTTTTATTTTCTTATAATATCCTGATCATGTTTTAAATAACCAATAAGATATTTTCTGCTCAGACTCCAGGAGGTTTTTCAGTGAAGCTGTGTTTGTTTTGCATGTTACCTTCCCGAACTCTCTGCTCTTGGTCCTCAGCTTGTTGACCTGGGACTCAGCGATGTCGGCTCGCTCCAGAGCCTCCTCCAGCTCGTGCTGGACCTTCCTCAGTTTGGTGAGGTGGACACTGACCTGCTCCTCCTGCAGCAGAGCAACACAGTCAGCTCCTCCCCTCTCCTCCCCTCTCCTCCACCTCCTTCTCTTTGAGGGTAAAATCATCTTACGGCTTCTTCGTTCTGCCGTTTGTACGTCTTGACTTTGAGCTGCAGCTTGTCCACCAGGTCCTGCAGCCTCAGCACCGTCTTCTTGTCCTCCTCGGTCTGGTACGTCAGCTCCTTCACTCTGCGCTCATATTTACGGATTCCCTTGATGGTATCAGCCGCTCTTTTCTGCTCAGTCTCCACCTCGCCCTCCAGCTCTCGGACCTGCCAGAGACAAACCTGGTTAGGCTGTTTCTCAGTATCTTCAGGTGAACCTCAGGTGTGTAGCAGTGATACCCGGGTCTCCAGCTTCTGGAGCTGCTTCTTGCCGCCCTTCAGAGCCAGGTTCTCAGCCTCGTCCAGCCGGTGCTGCAGGTCCTTCACCGACGCCTCCAGGTTCTTCTTCATCCTCTCCAGGTGGCTGCTGGTGTCCTGCTCCTTCTTCAGCTCCTCGGCCATCATGGCCGCCTTCAAACAACACAGCCACTCAGAGCCGGGCAAGCTGGGGCTGGGTCCATGGGCCTGTGCATGCTGTAGTCAGAGGTGTGTGTGCAGTATTTACATCAGTGATTGCCTTCTTGGCTTTCTCCTCTGCATTGCGAGCTTCTTGGACGGAGTCCTCCACCTCGCTCTGCAGATGCACCACATCTGCCTCCAGCTTCTTCTTGGAGTTGAGGAGACTCGTGTTCTACGGCCAAAAGATGTTCGAGGGTCAGAGAGTTACAGAGCATCAGCCTCAGACTCAGAGCTCATGTCACACACAGCTCACAATCAGGAGCATAATCATAATCAGTTGCATTCTGCTCTATACGTTGTGTTTCCTGCTGATGTTGGCTGTGAGCGGTGGAGCAGGTGACGGTGCTGACCTGGGAGTGCAGCAGCCCCACCCTCTCGCAGGCGTCCGTCAGCTCCTGCTCCGCCAGCTTGCGGCTCCTCTCCGACTGCTCCAGCGCCGCCCGCAGCTCCTCCAGCTCGGCCTGCAGCAGGCTGCTCCTGCGCTCCACGGCCGCCGCCTGCTCCTTCAGGTCCTCCTGGCTGCGCAGCGCCTCGTCCAGGTGCAGCGTCTGCTCCTGGACGTCCAAACACCATCACAGCACCTCAGCTCAACCTGGCAACCCAGGCCAGCCAGTCCCTCCACCACCACACCAACACACAGAGCAGCCTGTCCTCTCTCTGCCAACGAGTTTGTGAAAAAATCACTTCAATTCATTTGAAGAATTGGAATTTAAATGGCATTGGCTCCGCCCACACAGGATGGTGAATTACAGGAAGTGGAATTAATTTCATTAAATTCCCTATAAGCCAAGTAACAGGACGAGTTTTACTTCAATAAAAAATACTTCATAAACACTCAAATTAAACACAGATTCCTTTCAGGAACGCCGTCTAGCACTGATCCCAACCCTAACCTAATCCCAGTCCAGACTGGTTTCCTTTGTGGTCCCTAGACAACCTTATAGCACCATCAGCATCTTGAGGACCCTCCTCTTCCTCCTCCTCTCCTAACCACTGCTCTCACCCCTCTCAAGCGGCTTTGCCTAAAAGCATCAAATGAGACAACAGAATGTAAATAACAGCTGCAGCTGTGTAGGAGAGGAAGGCGACGGTACTTTGAGGTGAGCCTGGATGTTCCTCAGCTGCTTCTGGGCCTCGGCCGCCTGCCGGTTGGCGTGGCTCAGCTGGATCTCCATCTCGTTGAGGTCGGCCTCCATCTTCTTCCGGATCCTCAAGGCGTCGTTCTTACAGCGCGTCTCTGCATCCAGGGCCGACTGCAAGGTCTCCACCACGCGCTGGTTGTTCCGTTTCATCTGCTCGATCTCCTCGTCCTTCTCGGCCAGCCGGCGGTCGATCTCCCCCTTCACCTGCGTGAGCTCCAGCTGGATGCGCAGGATCTTGGACTCCTCGTGTTCCAGAGAGGCCTGAAGCACAGAGGAAGATGATAAATAACCCGACCAGAGGTGCAGAGGAGAAGGCTCCTTCACACCTGGTGACGTTACCTCAGCTTCCTCCAAAGCAGTCTGGATCTCAGTCTTCTCCGTCTCCGTTTGTTTCTTAGTCTTCTCCAGCTCGTGGATGGCTTTACCATTCTCCCCAAGTTGTTCAGACAAGTCAGAGATTTCCTCTGATATAGAGTATATCACATGATATCACATTCATTTCAGAACTTTTTCAAGACTTCTTAAAGACCTTCCAAATAAAGACCTCGTCTCCATCTCCAGCCACAGTAACACACCTTTAACTCACTGAACACTCAGAGTTTGTAGTTTAATCTACAGAGCAAACAGCAACAGCAGACCTCAGGTCAGCCGGGGAGGTGAAGAACCTGAATACCGTCAAATCAGTATTTTCTACGTACGTTGCAGGTTTTTATTCTCCCGTTTGAGGACCTCCAGGTGCTCCAGAGCTTCCTCGTAAGAGTTCTTCATTTTGAAGAGCTCGGTGCTGAGGGATCGGGACTCCTTCTGCGATCCGTCCAGCTCGGCCTGACTCTCCTCGTACTTCTGCTTCCACTCAGAGAGGATCTGACGAAGACAGACGTCTCAGTCTGAGGCCGGATCTTCTCTCAGATGTTTTTCACGATGATTGCGTTGAGGATGATGAGATGATTGGATCACCTTATCGAAGCTCCTCTGCTTCTTGTCCAGGCTGGCTGCTTGAGCGTTGGCTCTCTCCACGTCAGCCATGAGGTCCTCCACCTCGCCCTGCAGCCTCTGCTTCGTCTTCTCCAGAGAGGAGCACTTGGCGTTCACAGCCTCGATGGCCTCCTCCGCCTCCTGCAAACGCTGAGCCAGCTTTTTCCTGAGATCACACATGAAATACGGCTGATGACTCCTGTCTTTCTACCCCCCAGACAGCTGCATTGAGACTGTGTGTGTGTGTGTGAGCAGCTGTCACTTGGCCTCCTCCAGCTCGTCGTTGCGCTGGATGGCGTCGGTCTCGTATTTGGTCCTCCACTGCGCCACCTCGCCGTTGGCCTTGGACATGGCTCTCTGCAGCTCGGCCTTCGCCTCCTGCTCCTCCTCAAACTGCTCCCGCAGCAGGTCGCAGTCGTGCCGGGCAGACTGCAGAGCGTGGGCCAGAGCGCTCTTCGCCTGAAAGGGACAAACACAGATCAGACTGATGAACTTCAGCTCTAACGCTCCATCCGGGCTCGTCTACGTGTCCCTCAGACCTTCAGCACTCAGAGATCATCGAGGTCAGTCTGTTGATACTGAACTCTGAACAGTCTCCGCTAACACCTGAAACCCTGCACTCACTGAGACTAATGATAAAATAAATCTCAGTAAAACAAAGGAATCAATTCATTTCCCTGAGGTTTCCATGTTCAGATTATTTTCTGTGCAGCTAAATCCACTCACTTCCTGGCTCCAAACATCACAGTCTCAGGTATGGTCTATTTTTGCTGCATGGCAGCAACACAAACCTTTGCCTCCTCCTCAAACTGCCTCTTCAGCTCCTCGATCTGCTGCGTGGAGGCCAGCTTGGTCCTCAGCGTCTGGGAGAGGATCGCCTCCTTCTCCTCCAGCAGCCGGGAAAACTCACCTGATCAGGACCAGTGAGGGAATGAGGTGAGAGAGGATGTGAAGATGTTTGAACCCCTCCATCTGCTCAGCGGGGGGGGGGCAGTACCGTTCTCATTCTGGAGTCTGGCCCTCTGGGCGTTGATCTCCGTGATCAGACGGGCGTTCTCATCATGTTTCGTCTTGTATTCGCTCAGTTGGTCTTCCAGTGAGTGGCACAGCTTCTCATAGTGACTCTGCAACAAGCAAGAAATCCTCAGATATTCTAAAACATGTCTGTGTTTTTCAGTCCCCTGTGGCAGAATGTCTATGAGGTGTGGACTAATCGAGGTGTTTGAGGTTAGATTTTTGGGGCAGTCAGACCTGCCTCTAGACTCTGACCTTGGACTTGACCATGACCTCCATGTTGCTGGAGAGGTCATCGATCTCCATCTTGTACTCGCTCTTCTCCTTCTCCAGCTTCTGCTTGACTCTCTGCAGGTTGTCGATCTGCTCGCCCAGCTCGGCCACGCTGTCGGCGTGCTTCTTCCTCAGAGCCGCGGCGACGGCCTCGTGGTGGAGCGTCGACTCCTCCAGGTCTCGTCTCAGTTTCTGAAACTCCACCTCTCGCTTCTTGTTCATCTCCAGCTGGGCGGTGGTGGCTCCGCCCGCCTCCTCCAGCCTCTCGCTCACCTCCTCCAGCTCCCTGGTCAGATCCGAACGCTGCTTCTCCACCTTGGCTCTGGCCACGCGCTCCACTTCGATCTCCTCCTCCAGCTCCTCGATACGAGCCTGAGCAGAACGGCGAGAACCCAAAACACTGAGTGGCCTCAGCTGGTTTCCTGCTTATCATCTGGTTTGTCTTGAAGTACCTGAAGCTCCTTGATCTTCTTCTGAGACTGTGCAGCCGCACTCTGCTCATCCTCGATCTTGGCTACGAGCTGGCTGAACTCAAAGTCTTTCCTGTTTTTGTAAAACCAGAGAATAAGTTCAGTTCAGAATAAGTGTGCTCTGGTGTGCTCTAATGCTGAGGCACCAACACCTACTTCTTGAGGTGTTCCTCCAGCTGCTGCTTGTCATTCTCCAAATCCATTATGGATTCTTGAGTGAGTTTCAGATCTCCTTCAAGCCTTCGCTTGGCTCGCTCCACATCCATCCTGACCTTCTTCTCCTGTTCCAGAGAACCTTCCAGCTGCCCGTGACAGAGAGTCACGTTCAGTCACTCTATGCTTTCAGAATCTAATTCCTCTGCAAAATATTGTGCTGTTTGATTGTGGTGGTGGCCAGAGCTGCAACAATGACTGTCTTGATTATTTCATTAGTTATAGTCTAAATATAAAATTAGAATAAAATTTAAAAAAACTATGCAAAAGCTTTCACAAAGGCCAGGCTCAGGCCTTTAAGTACTTGATTGATCAATTACTTCTTTCTTTCTAACTGAACAGAACCAAACTTGCAGTATTGGACTTCAGACCTCACACACACTCTGGAGACCTCGTTACTGAAACATGGAGGATTTCCCTCCTGAATTAAAACACTGATTGGAGCAGCTTTGGGGTAAAAATGCTTTTGTGCTTTCCAGAAAGTATCTGGCACACACTTACATCATCAACCTGCTGCTCCAGCTTGACCTTGGCTTTGCTCAGAGAGTTGACTTTGTCCTCCTCCGCCTGCAGGTCCTCCAGGGTCTGCTGATGAGCTTCCTGCAGGGCCAGCTTCTCCTTGGACAGCTTGGCGATGGTGTCATCCAGAGTGGACATCTCCTCCGTCAGGTTTTTCACCTGAGTGAGGAGATGGGGAGTGTGAGGGGTTTGGTTAGTTAGTTTAGAGGGCTGCCGGGTGTTCAGACGACCATCGGACAGATAGGCACCTTGTTCTCAGTGGCGTGTTTCTCCTTCTCCACTTTAGCCAAGGTGAGTTCCAAATCATCGATGTCTCTCTTCAGCTCAGAGCACTCGTCCTCCAGCTTCCTCTTCTTGGCCGTCAGCTCAGCGTTCACTTCCTCCTCGTCCTCCAGCCTCTCACTGAGTTCTTTGGCTTTGGCCTCCAGAGAAATCTTGTTCTTAATCAGTCCCTCACATCTCTCCTCTGCGTCTGCCAGACTTTCACTTTCCTGGTGAACATAAACGCAACTTGAATTGAAGCCACATGTAATTATACAATAGTACATCTGTGTGTAACATATGGTGGTGTTTGTTGCTCTGCAGCATCTTGATAAGAACCATCTTCTCTACTCACAGATTGAATCTGCAGATGCAAGTCATTCTTCTCCTGCAGCAGTGAAACCATTTTGGCTTCTAGCTCCTTCCTCTTGGTCTCGGCTTTGGCTAAATCCTCCTTACACTTGGTGAACTCCACCTTCATGACGGCCATCTCCTTCTCAGTCTCAGCGCTCCTCAGGAGCGGCTTGATCTTAAAGTAGAGCTTCATCCATGGCCAGTGTTTGACGTTCATGAAGGAGCGGATGTTGTACTGGACGATATAAATGGACTCCCTGGAAACACGAAGCAGCTCGATGTGACGAGATGAAGGGCTTCATGCATGTGTGACCGACAGTTGTAATTCTAATCACCTCCTCTCCATCATTTTCTGGAACTCCTTCCTCCTGAGGAAACCGCGACACAAGGCCTGAGTGATGGTGATGAGCGAGGCCAGCTTCTCATCCCTCATCTCCTCCAGCAGACCCAGGAGTCCAGCTTTGAAGAACACCTTCAGGGAGCAAGGAGACGTACAGGGTATGGCAGGTACACACGGACCTCAGATAGCATGTGAATGCAGTATATGTCCTGCTACACTGAGGTTTCTTTTGAGATGATACTTGAATCTTTTTCTTTTACTAATATAAAAACATCTGCTAAATGATTGAATGTAATTGTGATGTACATTCATTAAAGTCTTCTCTGTCTTGTTTCCCTCCATCTCAATAGGTAGAATGATGCACATTACACTGGAAAGCAATCTGCCTTTGTCACATACTGAGGTTTTGCACATGCATGATCATGTACCTTCGTATGGCCAAACTTATACTGCGTGTGATCCACATCAATGGAGCCCAGGAGCTTCTCAGCAGCTTTCTTGTTGTCGATGAACTGTCCCTCTGGGATCACACTCGCATTGAGCACTTTGTACCTGCAACAGAAGAAAACTCCTGAGCACAGGACGAGGCTTTAACAACCCCCCAGCACGGATCCCTTGAAGTCTTTACCGCTGCTTGAAGTCCCCGTAGAGGATCCTGCTGGGGAAACCCTTCCTGCAGATCCTGATCCCTTCCAGAACGCCGTTACATCGCAGCTGATGGATGACCAGATGGTGCTCCATGATGCCTGCCATCAGTCAGATTGAAACCACAGTGTTTCAGATACTAATGTGATGTTGAATGAGGTGTTTAGAACATCACTGACATACCTGGAGTCTTTGTTTCATTTGGAATGAGACACCTGACGAAATGAGGATGGGTGCTCTTCAGATTTGTCATGAGCTTTCCCAAGTTTTCCTGTCGGAGAGGATTCATGGCATTCAGTTACAAAACAAGCTGCATGACTCTCAAAATGATTCTTAAAAGTCCACGAGAGCTAAAAGTCATTACCCGGAACAGGGCTGACACAGTCTGGAAGGACGAGCCCTTCTTCTTTGCTGTTTTCTTTGCTGTACCTCCTCCACCGGCTCCTCCACCAGAAGGATCTGAAAGACATTTTAAGTTATTAAAAATAAACAGACGGACAAACATTCAGCCTCCTCTTGTCTGAGAGTCGTACCATCGGAAGAAGAGTAGGTGGAATAGAGGAAGGCGAGGAGTTTGAGGCAGGCCTTCTGGTAGAGCTGCACCACGGTGTCGTTGAGCGGGTCCTTGTTCTTGTCCAACCATCCAGTGATGCTGTAGTCCACGGTGCCAGCGTAGTGCACCAGGGAGAAGTGGGCCTCGGCCTTGCCTTTGACAGGCTTGGGCTTCTGGAAGTTGTTGGACTTCCCCAGATGTTGGTCATACAGCTTGTTTTTGAAGGTGGTGTCTGACGCCTTGGGAAACATGCACTCCTCTTCAAGGATGGAGAAGATGCCCATCGGCTGAGGAGGATGAAACACTGAGTCTCGGCTCAGGAAGTCCTTTTGTATGAATGTGTAATCGTACATTGGTCATCTATGATCTCACCTTTTCAATGAGCTCTATGCAGGCAGCGAGGTCCATCCCAAAGTCGATGAACTCCCACTCGATGCCCTCCTTCTTGTACTCTTCTTGCTCCAGGACAAACATGTGGTGGTTGAAAAACTGTTGCAGCTTCTCGTTGGTGAAATTGATGCACAGCTGCTCCAGACTGTTAAACTGCAGAACAAACCAGTGAGAGTGCTAGAAGTCTCTATTGAAGGTTCAGTCAATAACTTCTGATTTACTTCAAACCTACATCAAAGATTTCAAACCCAGCGATGTCCAGGACCCCGATGAAGAACTGCCGGGGCTGCTTAGTGTCCAGCATCTGGTTGATGCGGAGGACCATCCACAGAAACATCTTCTCATACACTGACTTGGCCAGAGCACCAATAGCATTGTAGACCTGCACAATGACATCACAGTGTGATATTAGACCTTTGGTTAATAATCCAAAAATACCTCTGGCCTCCTTTTACACTGTACGCTGTCACTACGATGTTATAATTCATCTGAATTCATCTGTCGTGATTCTCATCTGTGGCAAAAAAAAGTTTAGTTCATGCTACAAGAAAGTTTAGTTGTTCTCATAAACGTGATAAACGACTGGGCTGGGAGTGACAGCTTTAGAGTGTTTTGGGTACTTGAAGGTGTCTCATGAGGTAAACATTGACCACTCCGAGGAGTAAACAGATGGACGAGGTCACACCAACTGAACCACGTACCTGCTGCACAGTCTGACCTTTGGTCACATACTCGTTCCCAACCTTCACTCTGGGATAACACAAAGCTTTCAGCAGGTCTGCAGAGTTCAGACCCATCAGGTACGCTGCTTTGTCAGCCACTGGTCCAAACACAAAAACAAACAACAAGGAAAACAAATACAAGGCAGATTGTGATGGAGAAGGTGTTAGTTACATACATGTCGATGGCATAACCAGTGGATGGTAGTTACCTTCAGTCCCATCAGGCTCTGCCTGCTCCTCCCTCTGCTTCTGCTTGAACTTCATGTTCCCATAATGCATCACTGCCCCGGTGAGCTTGTAGATGCCGATCCTCTCCTCCGCAGTGAAGCCCAGGGTGTCGATGGCACTCTGAAATGAAACCAGCTGCTGACAGGCTCTCTCTCACTGCGATGGAGCTAGATGCCCTCTGACGGCTGACTCACGTCTGTGGCCATCAGCTCCTCGCTGTCGACGATGCTGGCCACGCTGATCTCGCCCTGGCTCACAAACGGGAAGTCGTAGGGGTTGGTGGTGATGAGGAGGGTCTCTGCACAGGAGCATGAAGTCATGTTACAAGCTCCCATGCAGCTTCCAGCTGGGCTACAGCACTGGTCCTCTCTGTGTTACCTATCAGCTCAGGCTTCTTGTTGGACATGATCTGATAGAAGATGTGGTAACTCCTCTCTGCACTCAGCTGGAACGTAACTCTGGATTTTTCCAACAAGTCTGTCGAAAGAAACTGGATGAGCGTGAAAAGATTCAAGTCTCCAACGGAGGATGTCGCAAGTGTGAGATGGATCCTCACTCACAGGTTTCAATGTCGGCAGAGGACAGTTTTCCTGTCGTACCAAAGTGGATTCTGATGAACTTGCCCTGCAAAAATAAAGAAAAATGAATTACAATAATGATCTAATGTAGGATGCCAGCAGAATCGTTGTCTTTTCACTCACAAAACGGGAAGAATTATCGTTCCTAACAGTTTTGGCATTTCCAAAAGCCTCTAGCAGTGGATTAGCAGAGATGATCTGGTCCTCCAGGTTCCCCTACACAAGCCCGAACAATACATTATAAATGATACAAGAAACCTAAATGTTTATTAATAATACACTGGTATTAATGCACATCTTACATGCAGCTTTCCAGAGGCAGCAGCATCTTTCTTCCTTTCTCCAGACCCTGCGATTGTCGCAAAGTACTGAATGACCCGTTTGGTGTTGACAGTCTTTCCTGCACCGGATTCTCCACTGCAGAGAAAAGACATTTACTTCCTCACAACATATATCAGCAAAATATATCAGCGGTAGACTGTGTTTGATCAGAAGCGGCTTACGTGATGAGGATGGACTGGTTTTCTCTATCTAAAATGTGAAAACAGCACACTGGCGTTAGAGAGGACCTGACAGAGGGCTGAATGGGACGTGTGACTCTGGCTGCAGTTTACCAGTGAGCATGAACTGGTAGGCGTTGTCGGAGATGGAGAAGATGTGTGGTGGAGCCTCCTGGCGCTTTTTGCCCCTGTAGGCCACCACCACCTCCTGGTTGTAGACTGGGAGCCACTTGTACGGATTCACAGTGACGCAGAACAGCCCAGAGTAGGTCTGCAGAGGGGCGAGAGTTAAACTCACTCAATGTAAGTCATATAAACTTGTCTGAATAAGTCTGAATAACTCTTCCTTGATGTACAAATACTGTGTTTCTTTGAGATTTTCTGAAATTCCTATCCCTAGCCTTGAACTCTGGCCCTTCAGAAGTAGTTCCATCCACTGTGTGGAGCTGGAACCTCATCTGCCAGTGTGTGGAAGTCACCATCATCACACCATCGTTTACCAGAGTAAACGGGCGTCACTCACATAGATCATCCATGCTGCGTAGCGCTCTTTGAGGTTATACAGCACAGCGGCCTCGTTCAGGTGCGTCATCATGGCCATGTCCTCGATCTTGTCGAACTTGGGCGGGTTCATAGGAAAGACTTCGTCATTCTTCACTGTAACAACCTGTGAGGGGAGAGAGGGAGGTGTCCTTCAGAAGCTGAACCCAGAAAACTCCAACACTGCACATACTGCTTCACACACAGCCTCGCTACAACTGATTTCCCTGAAGGTAAACGGATCTGAAGGGATGGACGATCTGCGTTGTCCATGTACCTGCCCAGCCTCGGTTTTAACAGTTGCTTTGCCGCCGTCTTTGCTTTGCAAAGTGCCTTTGACAAACAGCTCCTTCGGGTCCGTCACAAACACTGCAGTTTTCGCATCAAAGGGGCGATTCTGTGCCTCAATTCTCTCTCGCTCTGGTCTCCTGAGGTACGGGGCAGCTTCCCCAAACACGCTCATCTCGGCATCCGAACTCATGCCTGCGACACGCCCCAGAGGGGACTGAGAGGTGCACGGTGAGAGGAGAGTCAGAACAGCCACAGTTACTGATTTCACTCATTATATCTAATAGGGACTCTTACCTGAGAGTGCTACAGAGCTGCGTGTGATTATGTGTCCGTCACCTGGGACCTGATTCAGAGAGAAGACGAGTCAGCATCTACCGCAGCAGCACAACAATGGAGCAGAAGCATGTGCTCACCAGCAGGAGAACCAGCCCAAAAATGTGGATTGGCTTTGACCCTTACAGCTTTTATAAGGTCCCTCCTGGTGCATTAGGAGACACAGCAAACACCTATATTTAGGTCAAAGCCTCTAACGAATGTGGGTGGAGAGACATAATTAGTCTGGCATGTGATATCATGGAGATGTCCCGGAGCTTTTGTTATAAATCCGTGGCAGGGAGCAACTGCAGCTCAAGAAAAGAATGAATGCCAGAGGAGGGTGACCTCGGCCACAGATCCAGAGCTCACATCCACGCTGAAAAATGTTCCAGGCACGCAGACGCCCATGCAGTGTTTGTTCAGCATCTTCACTGCTGTGTTAGGGGAGATTAGAGCCAATCAGCACAGCAAAGGATGCATCTGAACTGTGAGCAGCCATTAGCCACGATCAGACAAAGACATTCTAGCTGACAGCGTGACAGTCACAGACACACACAGCATGCAGGACACCTAATTGTTTGACTCATAGATGTAAATATAGATACAGATATATTTGATAACCACAATCAGTTTAAGTCTAGGTTCTGCATTGAGGAACTAAAACAGATAAAAATGAACAAAAATAACAGTTCAACAAGTCGTGCATAGAAGCAGCAATAAATATGGGGTCATTTGTTCCTTTAGGTAATTGTTTTCATCTCCTCAGATCTCAGCGATAATAAACAACAGCTCTGTCCCTGAAGCTTAGGAACTGCTTGGGAATATTACACAAGAAGCATCTGTGACCCAAGAGTTTGCCAATGTTTGTGTCAGATTCTTGATGTCTCTCACTGCTGCTAAAATGAGAGGACAGCACCGGGCATGAAAAAGATTGTTTACATCAGTATTACATTAACGTTTTGGAAGATATTCTCTTCTGCCAGTCGAGCTCCAAAAAAGTCATGATGCTGTGTAACTCAAATCAAAAACTGATCTGAAATATTACAGGTCGAGTGGGTTTTAAAAATATCGAGTTATTGTGGATATAAAGATATAAACATATATCAGACAAGTGTCAGGTGCAATGAAAGACTGGGAGAGCTGTGCTACCCTCCAGAAACAGCTGCTTGGAAGACATGAGACATGAGACAAATAAGCATATTTCACAACAAGATGCTCACTAACTAGACTATGGCTGGTTGTTAACAGCATGCACCAAGGCGACGGGACATCAAAGCATGTAAACAACCCTCAAAGTCTTCAAGCTGTCGCTCAGTTAGAGTCCATGTGTCATGAGAGGGAGATTGTCTCGCTGTAAACTGACAAGAAAGGTGCTAAATCATGAACAAGCAGCTATTGGACCTATGGCTCACACCGACTCCACCTTCAACATGGGCTACTTTAGGGAATTAATCAGGAGGCAGATATTCTTAGGTACTGTCCTCAAAGGGGCGATCGCACTCTGTGTGAGGTCAACGAAGCAATGTGGATTATCACTTTAGCCACAAACTGCCTTTCATTTGCCTTTTTTAACAGGCATGTGTTTGTATTGATTGAATAACTGCTTCAGACAGTTTATGTGGCCTCCTTGTGATTCTCAGAAAGCCACAGTGAATGCAGCGCATCACAACCACAGTGTGCTTTAATCTTTAATGCAACAGATGGTGAAATCTCATGGCTTATGAGTTAATGTCAAGTCAAGTTCAAGTTGTCTAAATAAAGGGCTGCTAAGCAGAGGTCACACAGTCTATTATCTGTCACAGATGCACTTTCACATCGCTTAATGGACAGCTGCTAACAATTACCCTGACACACAACTCATTAAGTGTCATCAACAATGCATTGTGATATACTGATAAGATGGATTCGCTGGAAGGTAAAGATTCATTTCCATTCCAAATTTATGATGGATTCTCTTGATGTTTACTGGCCTATCAAAGCCATAAGGCCAAACAGACCTTCCTCACTCAGTATAAACAATGCATGTTGAAGTCAATTAGAGAGACTAAATTGTCCCGGTACACAGACGATATTAAATGTCTATAGTTAGGGAGTCACATCAGAGTAGACCACGACACCATCCAGTGGCGCTGTTGAGGAACCACAGGCCCTTCGCTCTGCTTGGAGACCACATCAGCTGCAGGAGGTGGAGCACACGGCAGCAGTGTCGCCGATTAGACGGCAAATAAGAAGCAAAAAAATCTGTATACTTTTTTGATGAAAACATACAAAAGCAGAAATGTGATTATTTACATAAAAACAAGGACCGGGTAGATGTGTGGAGTGTCTACAGCATTGCAGTCGCAGAGTTCAGTAGAAATGTGGATGTAGTTTGTGTACGGATGTGTTGAGGGTGTCTCCACTCTCTCATCCAAATACTGCATGGTTCCCTCTGGCTCCAGACTCAAGGCGGCGGCAGTTTGTAAGCCAGGCTATTATTTAATATTAATATTAACACTACTAATATTTCATTTCTATCTTACAGTCGTCACACAAATACACGTCATGCATTCCACTGCACGTGCTCGGCTGGACTCGGCTCGGCTCGGGAAAGATCGTTCCTGATGACGTCACCTTGGCCGTTGTCATGGCGACCGTAAACCAGGCACAACGCAGCTGAGCCTCCAGCCGAGGATCTGTGCAGATTTTCACCGTTTTATGACCAATAAGTTGTACTAACTTCTCTCTGTGGAGGGCGGACAGCACACGCAGACATGTCGGATGTCGGCTCGGAAGACTTCGAGGATGAACGCAATAAACTCGGAGTGAGAAACACATTCACTGAAGCATGCGAACATCACCTACGTTTGTGTCTAATAGAATAAGGATTGGAACTAGGTAGTAAATTAGTTCGGTCTTTAGTTAGTTAATTCGTCTGGGTATGTAGCTGTTAGTTTCTTAGTTAATTAATTTGTGTGTTTGTGCGGTTATTTGTCATGTATATATCCTTAGTTTATTAAGTGTTAATTGTTATTTGTTCGGTGTGTAAAAGAAATGCAGTTTAGTTTCTCTGTATTTGTTGAACATGCGGCAGAATGAACAACTCTGACTTTGATGGTTTGTTTGTCTGTGGAATCATGCAGGAATATGAAGGAGACAGAAATGAAGCAGGAGAGAGACACGGGGTCGGTAGAGCTCTTCATCCCAACGGAGACATCTACCAGGGCCAGTACGAGAACGGCAAGAGACATGGAGAGGCAGGTGCACCTGACGCTCCAACTCCTTTTTATTACTTTTAGAGCTTTTCAGTTATATTTTAGGAAATAATCATCATGAATTTTGTTCATGTAACTGACCAACCATTCATGTTAAAGATGAATACCAAAGTGTTATATAATTTCAAGTGTTTTTAAATAAACCTTTTACCAGAGCTAAATGGTAACATAGAAATGAGTCTTCCTGTTCTATAGTCATCTGATTTTGTCTCATAGGGAACGTATCATTTCAAGAATGGGGCGCAATATGTTGGAGTCTATTACCAGAACATGAAACATGGACAGGGCACTTTCTTTTATCCAGATGGCTCAAAGTATGAAGGTACAGTGTGATATTGTAGTTCCTGCATGTCAAGGTTTTCAACAGAATCAGAACATCACAAACCAAAGTGACTCTTTGTCTGCTAGGCTCGTGGGTGAAAGACCTGAGGCAGGGTCACGGTGTTTACACTTATCCCAATGGGGACACGTATGATGGAGAGTGGCTGAATCATCTGAGGTTAATCTGATTTTGTCTGTTTTAAAATCACAAATGCAGATTGCTGTGTTGTGGTTTCCATGTTTGAAAGCATAAGTTTCCTCTGTGGGGGTTGAAACCATTTCCTGGTTTCAGTTGCGGGTTTTGAGCTTGCTCAGAAAGTTTTTTTTCTGTCTGAAATGCAAATCTTATCTTGATTTTACTCATCTTTTTGTGTGTGTGTGTGTGTGTGGGGGGGGGGGGGGGGGGGGGGGGGGGGGTCTGATGTTTGGCAGGCATGGCCAGGGTGTTTACCACTACCACAACACCGGCTCAAAGTACAAGGGCTCGTGGGTGGATGGAAAGATGGAGTCAGCTGGAGAGTACATCCACACTAACCACAGGTTCAAGGGGAACTTTGTCAACAATAATGTAAGCTCCACTGTGACTATCATTCTAGCTCAGAGTGACTTTAAATCTCTTTGTGTCCCTATAGTATCCCTATCCCATCTATAAAATTACTGCTGCAGAAATGACACCATAATATTTGGACAACTGAATGCTGGAAACTGAAAGTCTGATTTCTAGGACTGATCCTGTGAGGGAAGACCAAGCAGAACACAAGCAGTCTGCTGTTCAGACAGATTTCACCCCCTCACATAGTTGGATGAAACAATAACGATTAAAATTAGGTAGTAACTATAGAGACAAAAACGCCCTCAACCATGGTTTTGTGTTAAAAGATACTAGCTGTTTAGCAGACTCACCTTTCTCTTTCTGCCTCCATCTTTGCAGCCACTGGGCCCAGGGAAGTATGTGTTTGACATCGGGTGTGAGCAGCATGGTGAATACCTGCCAGCAGACGAGGTAAACAACGTTCAAGCTGTTTCAAGCCCACACAAATACACTGCATGTACTTACTGTACGTAACCTGTAACTTTGTCAGAACTAAAGCTGCAACAGTACTGGATGAGTTATCGACATTAGGTTAAGACAAATTAGTTGTTTTCTTTGATCTTCTATAATGTTAAACAACATCAGACGGTGACATTGTATTGTTTAAGACACATGGATTGATAGTTTTTATCATTTTCTCACATAACCATGACAACTTTTTAACTAAAACTGCAGCCGACAACTGCTGAGGGGAGCAGTAAAAGTCTGAAAGCACAGAAGTCTCACTACATGGGCTCCGAGGAAAGTTATCTCGCCCTAGACTCCTCAGGAGGAGGTGGAGCAGCTGAGGAGGTGCTGCACAGCTGTGTCCTGCATGATGATGACAACGTGTCTTTCAGTGCTCTGAAACCTGTCACTGCTGCTGAGGATACTACTTGTAGTGTTAATGTTCCTTTTCTGTGTGGACACCTGCTTGTTTTGAGAGCTTGTTTGGTTTGATTTGTGTTTTATTTTATGATGTGATCATCATAAAATACATCAGGTTGCATGTTAATTCTTTGGTTTTTATCATCTTTAGGCGACAGTGAGGTTTACATAACAAATGATAACTCAGACCAACTGTTAAACATCAAGATGATTGTTTTTCTGGAGTTTGCATGAGGTGCAGCCTGAAACGTGTCTCAGAGATAACTGTCAGAGACTTTCCTCCCCTGCAGGACCGAGCTGAGGGTGAGGGGGGTGAGATAGTGTCCAGCACAGTTCTCAAGTGGATTCCCAAGTGTATCAGTGGCCTGACACAGTGGAACCCGGGCAAAGAAGCCTTAGGTGGAGGGTTTGAAACACTAAAGACATGTAGAACACTTTTTTTATTCATTCAGTTGCTAATTATGATTTTATGCATTCATGTTTGTGTTTTTGTGTCCTTTCTTATCAGGGGCAGAAAAGGAAACAGCTTCAGCAGAGGAGAGGGCAGAGAGTCAGGCTGCATGATCAAACAACAATACTTCTTCTTTCAACCTTTGTGTGACACAGTAACATAAATGACCCAAATATTAATAAATATATGAATTAGCATGTCTAGGTCGTTCTTGAAGTGTTTTATGCTGGTGACTGGTACTGTAAACGTGAAACTACACGTTTCGATGATGACTGTATGCTCCAAACTACCAAGGGAGCTAAGTATTACCCAATATTTATGTGGGAGAGAACATGTAGAATGAACTTCATGAATAAAACAAATGTTCTCGTAGTTGCTCATGTCAGAACCTGGATTTTTAGGAGACAAATAAAGACTCGGGTCCAGTGGCACTTAAGACACAGATTTTTTTTCAAAAGCTTTATTTTGTAAAGCACGCGCACTTTAACGTCACTTCCTCATAAAAACCGGTAGTCTGCCGGAAGTAGTCACCAGCGTCCCAGTCATCCAGGAAGCAGCAGCCTGGCGGTGTGTTGTTGTGGCCCGGGGCTGAGAGTGTCCCGGTTCAGGTTCAGTGTTCTCCCCGCTGTCAGCTCTCCAGCTCGGTCCTCACCTTCTCCCAGAACCCGCCCCAACATGGAGCCCTGCAGCCAGGCAGAGCCGCTGTTCACCTTCGGAGTTATCGCTGACATCCAGTACGCGGACATGGAGGACGGCTTCAACTACAGCCGGACCCGTCGGAGGTACTACCGCAGCAGCCTGCAGCTGCTCCGCCAGGCCCAGGACAGCTGGGCCGCCTCGGCCCAGAGACCCCGGTTCATCCTGCAGCTCGGAGACATCATCGACGGGTTCAATAGCGGCCGCGGAGCGTCCAACAGCGCTCTGGACACGGTGCTCCGGGAGTTCAGCTCCGGCCCGGTCCAGGCCCAGGTCCACCACGTGTGGGGGAACCACGAGTTCTACAACTTCACCCGGAGCTCCCTGCTTAGCTCCAGACTCAACTCCAGCCCTGGGACTGAGCCCAGCTCAGACACCGAGGAGTTAAGCGAGCCCGAACCTGGGTCCCGGGCTGGAGGCGACATCTACGCCTACAGCTTCAGGCCGGTGACCGGCTTCTGCTTCGTGGTTCTGGACGCCTATGATGTGAGTCCTCTGGGCAGAGACAAGTCCAGCGATCAGTACCGAGAAGCCATGGAGCTGATCCGACAGTACAACAACAACGAAGATCCTAACTGTCCTCCAGGTAGAGCCAGTAGCACTGTCAACACTGTATGTATGTTAATTTTGGTAGATCTATAGGTAAAGTGTAATGTGTCTTGGAGGTGTCTTAAAAGTCTTGAAACAAAGTCCTGGCTAAGACTGTGTAATGCTGAAGGATTTATTGGGTAATAGTAGGTCAGGTTCATCATTACATCCACATTCAAGTGTAAATTTTAGATTTTGAGATGCAGCCTAAAGTTGAGAATCTCAAAAGAGACAGAGTGCGACGAGAGTGTCACTGAAATCATACAACCCAAATAAACTGAAATACATGTGGATTAATGTGCATAGTTGTAATTCTTAAACTTATGAATATAAAGGACTTTTGTTCCAGTCTAGTGCACTTGTTGTGTCCTTGTGCAGTTGCCTCAGGGCCAGTTGCAGGTGTTTGCACATCGTGTACCATGTGTGTTGTTCTTCACACAAGTTACATGTGACAGTGTTACTCACAGGGACGTCATTGGCTGGCGGGAATGGGAAGGAGACTCCATCACTCCCACTCCCTAACTTTCCATGACAGTTCCCTGTAAATGTAATGTGTGTGTGTGTGTGTGTGTGTGTGTGTGTGTGTGTGTGTGTGTGTGTGTGTGTGTGTGTGTGTGTGTGTGTGTGTGTGTGTGTGTGTGTTCTAGATGCAGATGGCCTGCTGCAGAGGTTCACCATGTTCAACGGAGGCTTCAGCAAGCTGCAGCTGGACTGGCTGGACGCTGTTCTCACCTCGGCCGATGAAAAGCAGGAAAAAGTCACAATCGTCAGTACGTGGCACCCGCTGCTCTGGCTGCCATGGGCAGTTAGTCTGGTTACTTCACATCGTCCTGTCATGTTTCCCCTCTGAATTCTGCTGAACCGCATCACCATCATCAAACAGTCTGTGTGTTTCAGTTTTATCATGACGAGTAAAAAAAAAAAATTCTCAAATTTTCGGGGCAAAATGCAACCATCTGTGGGTAGTCTGGAGCCTTGAGGCATAACTGTAGGTTGCAGATGTAGTGTGATTACTACCATACTGATGGGTGGCTGCGTGTGCAGGCTGTATTCTTTTCTTCCTCCACTGATGAGACCAGATTGGACATAAGTTTCCATTCTCTGTTGTTCCTATTCAAAGGAACTCACACCGATGTCCTCCTCATATCACATAGCTTACATAACGTAGCTATTCTCCTCCCACAGGTCACCTGCCCGTCCACCCCGTGTCCACCTGCTCCATCTGCCTGGCCTGGAACTTTGACGAGCTGCTGAGCCTCATCCGCTGCCACCGCAGCGTGGTGTGCTTCATGGCGGGACACGACCACGACGGCGGCTACCACCAGGACAGGGACACGGGCGTGCACCACCTGACGCTGGAGGGCGTGATCGAGACGCCGCCCGACGACGACGCCTTCGCCACCGTGGCGGTGTACGAGGACCGGATGGAGCTGAAGGGCAGTGGCAGAGTGGCCGACCGCGTCCTCCTGTTCCCAGAGCGACAGAGCGACACAGACCAGCTGGCAAAATGACACGTGCTGTAGCCTAGACCTGCAGGTCTCTCTAAACTATGAAGGCGATAATTTAATTCCTATTCTAAATCCAGGAAGGAATAGTCAGGGAATGTTCTACGAGTCACTTTGAACACTGCAGCTCCCATTCTATAGCACTGGATTCTCCATGTGTTTGATGGTGGTTCAGTGATGGAACTTTCTTATTTTATTTATTTCAAAATGCTGAAGTGTGACTTTGTGTGAAAGTGAAGTGGAAACACTCGGACCCACACGCTCTGTGTCCTTGGTGCATGGCCCGGACCTCAGCAGAACTGATCTAGTACCTCATATAATGTCTTGCACTTATTGCACAGTTTATCCTCATTTTTTTAAGTAACTGTAAAGTTGGAAAGATGCCCTACACTGGTTGTGTTTTACTCTGGAGGGAAACTGATAGGATTTCAGATGTGATATGAACATATTTTAAGAAGGGAGTGTTTTTTTATTCCTGCAATCAGTGCCTTTTTGCATGTTGCACTTACTACTTACTGTAACTGACTCTCACTCTTTCCTGAACCCGGTTTTGTGCAATGATTGGTGCTGTGTAATCATAACCGCTATATCGATGAACTTTGAGGAGACTGAAATTGGAACAAGATGAATGCAAATCTGTCTGATTTCAAATGGAGAATATTATGTTGAGTAATAAACATCTTTCCAACAGCAAAACTTTCACCAATGTCACATTCACATTTCTTTTGTGTTATCCTGAATTTATGATACATGGAAAAGTGATGCACATGAGTTTCCTAGAATAAAGAAAGCTCAGAGACAAAGATCTCTGACGATGGATTATGAGTCCAGCTTCAAGCTGTGGATACAGTGGTTCTATATTAACATAGGGAATTCTAAAGCTGTGTGTAAATATCAAACAATGACAGTATTACAGGTCATTGACTGCACATTGTCTTACATGTCAACTGAAAACAAAGTTGGGAACCCTATAAATAAACCAACAAACACAGTTTGCAAGGTGTGTTGCACAAGAAGATATGTTTATTGTGGTAACTGACTCAATGTGTTGCCTTTTCTATCATTTTCAATGAAGTCAAACTTAACTATGTGATAACTGGTACTCAGTAGTAAATAAAAAAGTAATTATCTCTAATAGTTATACGAACCGTTAAGACCAGAACAAACAGCTAAAACATCTGATGTTGGCTGTCAGAGGCCATTATGTTGAATTTGCTTTAAAAATACTCATTTTTAAGTCAGGAATGAATTTTTATGGTAAGCTGGCTGTTTCGTTATTGTCAACATGTACACAGAGGGATTTTACTCTTCTGCTTTTACAACATTTATTTCTCTTTGTAGTCCTTGTTTACATTTTATTGTTGACCATGTAAATTTCCTCTGGTGGGATCAATAAAGTTCACTGACTGATTGAGAATCATTTAATTAACTCATAAACCATTGGATAGATGGTTAGGTAGATAGATAGATAGATAGATAGATAGATAGATAGATAGATAGATAGATAGATAGATAGATAGATAGATAGATAGATAGATAGATACAGATTTATTTTCCATTCGTCACAATCTTATTGGAATTACTGTGCGTGTCAGAAGTACACAAAATATGAGTAATGAAACAAGAAGGGAAAAATGCTTTAATAAGAAAACGACTTATTACTTACTACTTACTAACTTTTGCATCATATAGTTTTTCGTAATTTTGTTTTTATATTTTTATTTTAAAATAGTCCAAAGAGTTAAAAAATTTCCAGACTGTTTTGCAGTTACAAAGTTTAATGAATCATACGGCGCTGACACATTGTCTAAAGTCTTTTCTGCTTTAGCTTTTCCATATTGTCCAGGGCGACATCCCGGTCAGCCGGTTTCTAGGATTTCCGAGGCGCCGTGAAGGAAGCAGCAGCCCCACAGACGTGGCCGTCGAGCAGCTGCTGCGTTCAGGGTCCTCAGTGTCTGTCGATGCTACACACACACACACACACACACACACATATATAAATACACACGCGCGCGCGCACGCACAGACTCGGAGGCTGAACTTTCTGCCTGTCGCTGCAGCCTGAGCGCTGCTGCCGGACTCCACACAACAATGGCTTCTCCCAGTCCTCCCAGCAGCTCCTCCGGCTCGTCAGGCTCCAGCAGCAGCACCCTGGGCTCCGCGTCGCACCACTTCCACCAGCAGACCCAGAGCAGCAGCATGCAAGGTAGGAGCAGCAGGCCCGCAGCCGCGGCGCCCTGTCCTCCATCCAGAGCCCGGAGCTGCTAGGAAGAGGTAGCTCGTAGCTTCCCACTAGCTCAGCTCACCCGTCAAGCTGCACGCATAGCTTAGCCACTATAGACCTGACCCTTCAAAATAAAACCACGTCTGTGACTGGCCAAGGCGATTCAATTGTATTTTGATGTTATACTGTACAATGTATGACGAGTAACGTATGCACAAATATAGTATTATATAATACGAGATATTATATGTGGATGTATTGATACTTACATGAATCCTGGGGGCGAGATTCAAGGCATGTGATGCAATGCTTAACACAGAACAGGCAAGTAATAGTAAACAAATAGAAGAAATGATAAAATGTGTGCGAGGTGCATATGCACATTACATTGCACTGTAATGAAATAGATATGAATAGATTAGCAATTTTAGTGGGCCTTTAGTAACAGAAACATGGATAATTGTAATGAATAATAGATTGTGAATTTGCTTTTTTCGCCATCTTATAAATGTAAATCACAGTACAAAGAAAGCATTTTGCACACATTAATGGAAAACTCTGGGAAGTTTTGTTTCAAGTTGCTATAAAAATTTAACTAGAGTTGCATCATATTAGAGCCAGTTTCGGGTAGACTGATATCACCTCAGTGACTTGTACCTACGAGTTGTGAGTCGTGGTAAGTGGGCTTAATATAGGTTCTTCATACAGTGATTGCAGAGGTTACTCAACATAGTCCACCTGTTTAACTAGTAGCTTTAACCATGCATACACTGTTGATATATTGTCATGCCAAGGATTCTTGGATATGTAGACTGAGGTCATGATCAGTGAGTGATCTGAGATCAAAACTCTGACCTTCTGATCCATGGATTGACACAGTACCAGAACCACAGTCGCTACAACAATAATAAAAATAGCTCTTAACATCAGCCCGACAGTCATGATAACTAAGCTGACACCTTCATAGTGATTGATGGTTCACAGTAGACTAGAGGTGTCAGGTACTCACAGCTGTACAGATGTCTCCACACCAGCCAGTAAGAACTGCATAAACCTCTTGGATGAGAAATCTTGTCATGAATCGACAGTATGTCTAGTTCCCATGACTTAACTCGCAGAGAATCAAACGCTGGTGCTTTTATTTTGAAGGTGCTTCCGGTCTGGCCTCAGCTGTGTGCGTAGATCTTGACGCTGCGGCATCTTGCTGCTCGGTTGCTAGTTTAGCAGAGATGAAGCTGCCCCTCTGGATCTGCACACAGTGTTTTAACTCCCAGAGTCTGATCTGATAATTCACAGTCAAACACAACTTAAACCTGCTCCATTAGACTGAGAAAAGAAGCTTTTAGAGGTGTGTGTTAGCACCGGTGGTGTTAGCTGCGGGTTAGCTCCAGGTCTCACCGAGGCCTACACTACACAGACCCTTCAGGCCACTAGCTCAAAACACTGATAATAATGATGAGAAAACTCAATTATTAAACCCACCAATTGCAACAATTACATGAATCATTTTGGTACTATTATATGGAGATGTAGCATAGGACAGCAGCAGGAAGGTCCTGGTTTAGCATGGATGTTGACATGAAACCCATTTAAAGAGCCTGTTAACATAAAATAAACACCCAACGTTTCCAAATTATTACGTCCAGGTATAATATGTCTGCCATTGTAAACAAGACAGAATTATCACTCTATAACGTGGTTTACGGCGCAGTTTAGCACTCGATCACAGGCTCACGACCTATTATCGGACAGTTAGATCTGTTTTGATTATAACCCTTTAAACATCCCAGTTTTAAACGTATTGTGCATCATGTATGAGGATTAAACCAGTAGGTGTGGTGTTAATGAGACCAATAATTTGAACATTCTTTTTGTAAATGTTGGTTCAGAGCAGGTAGGAGACGCCTGTGTCCGATAATGGGTGTGTGTGTTAGCTGCTCAGGGCGAACCAGAGAAGCTAACAGCAGAGCTAGCAGTAGGGCTAGCAGCAGTTAGCATCAGAGCAGGCTTGTTTGTCACTGTGTGCAGATGATGTCTAGTATCAAATGTTTTATCTAAATCCTACAGAAACCAACACCTGCTGGAGATGTCAGAATGAAACAGGTATTCACACTTACTTTATTAGGTCTGGGGGGTTCAACTGTGTCTGTTTTAGGCCCCTTCCTGGCAAAACAATTCCCTGAAATGTTCCTTTATCCTCAATATCCTATGCTCATTCTTTCTGTTTATTTCATGTCAAACCTGCACTTATTTATTTTACCCTTTTGCATGTTTCAATCCATGTTTCAACAAGTGTAAGGAGACACAGTAGACAGACCCTGAGTTAAGACCTCCAGCAACACGTCCTCAATCCAACACAAATCTCAAGGGCTTTGAAAGACAACAGACAGAAATAAAAAGCTTTTTATCGTCATTATACAGCAACAAGACCTGCTGCAAGTACGACCAGATTACAAGTAAAACGGCAGCCTTGTTCTCCTGGAGAAGAACACCTCCTCTGACCCCCTCCATGTTTTTCAGACATGTTCAGCTCTGGTATAGTTTCACCTAGAGACACTATACAGTTGGAGCCACAAGTCTACTCAGTTGTGTGTTATTCTATTCTGTGACAGGTTTTATAGTTTTTGATCATTCACTGTCCAATTATAGTGGTGGAGTTGCTCTGGTGCCATCGCCATGGCAACCGTGACCAGAGCCGTCACCACGGCAACCTTGATTGGAGATAATGGCAGCTATTTGAAACGTTCAAAGAGAGATGTTGAAACAAGGAGAAGTCAGCAAAAGGCAAATTAAATGATCAAATATAATCACATCTATATTGTGTTGTATAAATACACCTTGAGGCAATGACAACAAATGAAAATAAGTATTTACTCAATAGTAATATCATGAATCTGTACTAGAAGTTGAACACATACGTTTTAACAGGGACTTTTTTGAGTGATGTTGTAACGCCAAGCGTGGTCTTTTGACATAACGTGTGAGCAGTGTTTACCAGGGAACATGGCTGAAAGGCAGCAGAATGAGAGCAGCAGCAGGAAACCAACAACCTAGTTTAGAGGAAGAGCAACAGCCACTTCTCAGAGCTGCTTTGTTGTTTGACGTGAAGTAAAACTTCAAATGATCACAGCCAGAGGGATGAACCACTCGAATCGAGAAGTGATTTTTGCACAAGCTGCTTTTGTGGCCGTGAACCACATCCAGTTTCACATCGAGTTCCAGTGAACCAGACCCACTAAAGTCCAGTCAAAAATACCCTTTTCCACTCTTATTGGCTTACTTGCTGCGATCCCCTCACACCTAAACAGCAATACTAAAATACAGTAAAAAATGTTTTTCTGCTTTACTTCAGGGTTTCAGATAAGCCTGTCTGGAGTTTCCCAATGTAAGCAATAGCCTCACGCTGTCAGCACACCGACCTCTCCTCTCTGTGGGTTCCCCTCAGTGGTCCACGGCGGTTTCCTGACCCTGCACATTGTAGCTGAGCCTCTCACGACTCTATCTGGTGCAGATCTAATTGAGTGAAGGGGGTGAGAGGAAACCGCTGTGTACCACTGCAGCAGCCTGTGTGGTGCTCTGGTAGTTGGGGAGTCTGTCCACTGTTCACTGCTGTTTCCACCAGCAGAGAGTTCATGTGCACCGGGGCTTCAAGGTTTTGGGACGTTTGCTGGATGAGCAGGGCATGGCAAAGATGACTCAACGCTCGAACCCAATGCTCTGTATAGAAGCCTGTTTGATTTGGCAGAGATATCCTAAAGACACAATTTAATGTGCACCTGCAGGTAAACAGACATCACTTATTCACTGTGTCCATCAGAGATGAAGTGCTGCTCGAGTGTTGGGTCGCTTTGGTTCCTCACAGGGACTGTTCAGGTTTGAAATGCAGAAGGTTTTCATGGAAATGTTTTGGACAGGGGTTTCCAGCATCAGCATCCTGCAGCGAGGCTCTTTCTGCCTCTAACTGTGGCAACAACAACTTCCAAACCCTGGAATTCATGGATTGTTTGGACTAAAACTAAAGAAAAGCATGACAGCTGAAAAGAGTCGGTGCAGGATGTGAGGCCTGGGAAGCTCTGTGCATCTGGGCACTTTGCTTGTGTTCAAAATGCATTTTGTGCTTCCTCTGATATGGAGAAGAGCTTGAGATAAAGTCCGTCTGTGGATGGAAACAGCTGGGTCTTAAATCAGCCTGATGCCACAGCATTTTCCTCCTCGTTTTACTCCACAAAGCTCAACCCGTGCTGGCAGTCAGGTCATATCGTGGCATGTGGTTTATGTTTCTGTTAATGCTGCTGATTGCACACAACCAAACCGTGTGTGGAGGTAAGACAGACTGTGCCACGCTGTGCGTCTCCTTCATGCTGTGGGAATCTGGATCTGTGTGTCTCTCGGTCCCGACAGGTAAACGTAAAGCTCTGAAGCTGAACTTTGCCAACTCTCCAGTGAAGCCAACCTCCAGGCTCCCGCTCAACCCCACCCCGCCCTCCTTCCAGAACCCTCACATGTGAGTAGAGACCAGAGTGACCCTGAGGTTGGGGGGTACTGTTTTTGTGAGAGAGAGAGGGTGAGCTGGGTTCTTTTCCACTGAAACACTGGGATTATTTTGACTTTGTATATCGTACCTATAGTGGATCTGCTTTCATTTTGGATCATAAACAGTTTAAGTTCAGGTCAGAAATCTCAGTGAGTTTCTTGTGTATAGCATGTTGGACAGGCTCTCAGCAGCTCGTCCTTCAGCTCTGGCCCCTGTCCTCTCTCCTCCTCCTCCTCCTCCTCCTCCTCAGAGAGCGCCTGCGCACACACAGCATCGAGTCGTCGGGGAAGCTGAAGATCTCTGCGGAGCAGCACTGCGACTTCACTGCCGAGGACCTCAGGGACCTCGGGGAGATCGGGCGCGGGGCGTACGGCTCCGTCAACAAGATGGTCCACAAACCCACAGGCCAGATCATGGCTGTGAAGGTGAGCCAAGCGCAGGCCAGGTCGTACGCCTGGAGAAAAACCTGCACCTGCACAAAAGATGCACTGTGGTCATTTTATCAGTTTTATTCCCATATTTCATGCAAACTTTGATATTTTAGAGGCCATGTTTAGTCATGGAAATGTGTTGGTTAAAATGTGTCTGAACCCTGCATCTAGTCTGAACACATTTCCTCATTCTGTGTGTGTGTCTCTCTCCCTCTCTCCCTCTCTCTCTCTCTCTCTCTCTCTCTCTCTCTCTCTCTCAGAGGATTCGCTCCACCGTGGATGAGAAGGAGCAGAAGCAGCTGCTGATGGACCTGGACGTGGTGATGCGGAGCAGCGACTGTCCCTACATCGTCCAGTTCTACGGCGCTCTGTTCAGAGAGGTGCCGGTCCCGTGCTGCCTTCACTGTCTGCCCCCACAGTCTGGAGAAATCACACTCACTCACTCTCTCTGTGTTTCAGGGGGACTGTTGGATTTGTATGGAGCTCATGTCTACCTCATTAGACAAATTCTACAAATATGTATATTGTGTATTAGATGAAGTCATTCCAGAGGAAATATTAGGCAAAATAACATTAGCGGTGAGTAGAGGAACCACTTCTTCTTCTGCTTCTTCTTCCTGCTCTTCGTTAGCATGCTGTGGACGTCATCTGAACAGGTGTTTTCCTTCGTGTCCCACAGACCGTGAAAGCACTGAACCACTTAAAAGAAAACTTGAAAATAATTCACAGAGGTCAGTTTCAGCTCAGATCCTTAAACTCAACATGACAGAACATTGACTGGAACATTGTGAAGTCAGTCTGTCAGAGTAGCTCTGTGTGAGGTGACGTCTCTGCTTTCTGCTTTCAGACATCAAACCTTCCAACATTCTCATGGACCGAAGGGGAAACATCAAGCTGTGTGACTTTGGCATCAGCGGGCAGCTGGTGGACTCCATAGCCAAGACCAGAGACGCAGGCTGCCGGCCGTACATGGCGGTGAGCCACACAAGTATTGATCGGATTGATCGGGGCCGATACACTCTGCGTGACCCTCACACGCCTGATGCTGTGAAAGTAATGATGAAGCGCAGCTCGTTCCAGGCTGGAGGGAGGGGGAATCCTCTCCTCCAAATGACAGACTGATGAAGGGCGCTGACAGAGCAGGAAAACAAAAACAAAGTGTCCAAAAGTTAAAAAATATGATTTTAAAGTGCAGTAGTTCTTAGAAATCTTTCACTTTCACCACATTTAAACTGTGTGCAGTTAACTATGGCAGCTCTTACATCTGATGTTATATAGAATAGGTCAAGTTATCTCTCTCTCTCTCTCTCCCCCTCTCTCTCCCCCCCCAGCCTGAGCGGATAGACCCCAGCGCCTCCAGACAAGGCTACGACGTCCGCTCCGATGTGTGGAGCCTGGGAATCACCCTGGTGAGCTCGCAGAGATCAGATCTCTCTGAAGGCTTCATTCTTCCTCCTTCTTCTTCATCCGTTCGTCATCCTGCTCTTCCTCACTGTGTTTGCCCCCAGTACGAGCTGGCCACCGGACGCTTCCCTTACCCCAAGTGGAATAGTGTGTTTGATCAGCTGACGCAGGTGGTGAAGGGAGAGCCGCCCCAGCTCGTCAACTCCGACGAGAGGGAGTTCTCGCCCAAGTTCATCAACTTTGTTAACCTATGGTGAGTGAGTGAGTGAGTGAGTGAGTGACCTCTCTGACCTCTAAGGTCCTCTGATCCTGAGCCTCTGACCAGCTGGGAGACAGTAGAGCCAGTAGAGTCATTTCCACTGTGCTGCTACACACAGTTTTGATTTGCATGCACTGCTTGAATCACCCACTCGTCTCAGCCTCGATGCAGGGCTTGAGGCCTGAGTACTGATCCACTCTGACTCTGCTCTTTTGCTCCTGTGCAGCCTTACAAAGGATGAATCAAAAAGGCCAAAGTACAAGGAGCTTCTGGTGAGTTCCTCAACTGCTCATCCACACGTCTCATCAATCACCAATCATCATTAATGAGTTAGATTGTTACTGAGCATGGAAACAAAGTCTTAACCTTTAATGCTCCTCAAAGCTGCACTAGATCGAATGATCTGCATGCAGACTGTGTCTGAGGTGACTGTTGTATCTGGGTCAGATTTCTAGGTTGTTTCAGCTCTGTGGGGTCTCTGGTTGTTGCTGCCCACAGACTTGACTCTCACAGACACATTTGCATTGTTGTACACATTGTATTGTACACACTAAGCTGGGTGAACATAGTGAAGCATCTAATAAGATACATTTCCCAGCAGACTCGCTTTATCAGATTTGACTATTAGGATGGCTGAACTCTGTCAAGTGCTTTCAGTTTGGTTTGCTGCCCCCAAGTGGTGAAAGGAAGGAACTAATGCATCTAAATGAGAGTTCACCTGTTGGTCTCATTCAGCTGCTGAGTCCTAACCAGAGCCACTGTGTCCTCCTGCAGAAACGTCCCTTCATCCTGATGTATGAGGAGCGCTACGTGGACGTGGCGGCCTACGTCTGTCGCATCCTGGATCAGATCCCCGCCTCGCCCGTCTCCCCCATGTACGTGGACTGAGGGGCCGCGGCCGGGCCTGGAGGCGTGGCGCTGGGCCTGGAGGCGTGGCGCTGGGCCTGGAGGCGTGGCGCTGGGCCTGGAGGCGTGGCGCTGGGCCTGGAGGCGTGGCGCTGGGCCTGGAGGCGTGGCGCTGGGCCTGCCAGTCACGTACGGCCGCTCTCTCCACTCACATGTTCCAAAGAGCCGGGGCACTGGTCCGGGCCGCCCGGCACAGCCCTGAATGTTCCAGCTGTTCCAGCTCCTCATCCTCCACTCAGCCTCTCATCTGAGATATTATCACAGCACCACCCTCATCCATCTCCAGCCACACTTGAAGACATGACGCTGTCGTAGTCCAATGCAACGCATCTCTGTGTGAGGAAAAGGAAAAGTACTGCACGCACACAGTCCAATACCAAATAACAGCAGAGACGCCCATGAACAAAACTAGCCTCCCGTTAGATTCTACCTTGTCAACTGTATGTATGCATATGTGTGTTCACCTCTGAACTGTTGACATGTACAGATGTCTGCTGGCACACACACACACACACACACACACACACACACACACTCTCATTCTCACTCTCACCCTTACACCTGTTCTGCCATGGTGTTGTGGGCACCTCTCATGATAAATGAGTATGCAAATGTTTCTCTGTGGAGACGCTCATGGATTCGGTGGCGTGGCTTTACTTCCCTCTCCTGGTTTTTCTGATATGCAATCTGTGAGAGCTCGTCTCTCCGGTCCGGCTCGGCCCCGTGTCCTGTCTGTTAGCCTCACTGTGGTTGGAGTCAGAGTCTAGTCAGCTCAGCAGGTGGAAACGCGACAGATCGACAGAGATTTGTTCCAGTAGCTTCTAGTGAATTCATCTGAGACTGGGTGGCTTCATCCACACCAATTCAAGCTGAGAGACTTAAATGTTTGAGGGTGCTGTGTAAAGACTGATGATTCGTTGGCATCACTCATTCTGCACAGTACAAATCATGGTGATTACCACAAGTAGTAAGCAAGTAGTAGTAAGTAGTATTCTCCAACTATCTAAAGTCGTCTATTTAAGGATCCAGATCTGATCACTTCTGATGTTTTTCACTTCTTGGTTTTGTGACTCAGTCGTGATGAGAGGACGAACAGACTCAGACCGGGGCTGAGCCGCTGCTGCGTTGCCTGATGTAACGTGATGTAAATGTGTCTGTATATAGTCCATGTGATCTGCTGTCTGGGCAGGCTCTGCTCCAGACCCAGACCCAGACCCAGGCCCAGGCCCGGGCCCAGGCCCAGGCCCTGCTCCAGGCCCTGCTCCGGGCCCAGGCCCAGGCCCAGGCCCAGGCCCTGCTCCGGGCCCTGCTCCGGGCCCAGGCCCAGGCCCTGCTCCGGGCCCAGGCCCAGGCCCAGGCCCAGGCCCTGCTCCGGGCCCAGGCTGGGTGTGGGTGTGAGTCCTGGTGCCTTGCATGAGCCTGTCCTAGCACTGTACAGCCCACTGCTCCTCCACACTGACCACACACGCTGCCCCCCACAGGCAGACAGTTGAACTACACACTGACACACCCACTCCCAGAAATGCTGCTAAACGGCACAGATCTGTTACACACACACACACACACACACACACACACACACACACACACACACACACACACACACACACACACACACACACACACACACACACACACACACACACACACACACACAGCTGCCAGGAGAGGATGGAGGTCCTCCATGGACTCAGCATGTTCCTCTGACCTGCACTGATGCTAGAATGTTTCCCAAACCAAACCACGGATCAGATCCGGGACGGGTCTGAAAACACACCTCGCCCTCCCTCCCACAAAGAACAAACCTCCTCGAATGTCCAGAAACTGGGAGTCAGAAGCTAGGAAACCAAACGGAGGGAGGCGCGTCCAGACTCTCCTCCTGGGACGAGTGATGACAGAGGATACGGATCATGTCATTGTTAATGGTTTGTCCTTCACCCTGACAAAAACTCATATGTATAAACGCAGCCTGTAGAACAAAAAAAAGTTTCAAGTCTCCTCAGTGTTGATTTTACGCTTTCTCCACTTTGAGTGAAACGTCGCTCTTTAATGTTTGAGAGCGACACATTCAGAAAGGTCAAAACTGATCCACAGAGGCTGAGATTTCTCTCCTTTTTCGGCCTAAAATAAGGAGAAACCAAAAAGAGACATTTTGATGATCTTTTTCCAAACTCCTCCCAAACCGCAGAGCCTGGACCTTGGCTGGGAAGCCAGCTTAAAGTGTGTGTGTGTGTGTAAATGTTGCTGGTGCTCCACTGTGTTTGAGATGTGGCGGAGGCCTCCAGGACGGGTCGGGGAGTGAGGGGACGTAATGTGACGGATCAGGATAAATCACAGAGGTGACTGCGGTTCCTAAGGAAGGTCGTGTCAGCTCTGCTCTTTCTGTCTCTATTTGTGAAAACGTGAAAAATGGTGCAAACAAAACTCCCCCAGAGAAATACAGCCGCCATGTCTCCAGATCTGATCCTCTGTCATGGGCTGAATCTCCAGGAAGCTAAAGTACCTCTGGGGAACACAGACCTCCAGGGTACCTGATGTACAAATTGCAATTTACTAGAATGTTCATATTAGATTATAAGATAATATTAAGGGCAATGACTATTATATTGTATCTTTACCAAGAGTTACAAATAAAGTTCCCATGGAAAATGATGCGCGTCGTGTGCTTTCTTGGACGTGAATAAGAGGTGCAGAAGTGGTTTTGCTGTGATTAGTTTATTGCTCTTCTTTCTGTAGATACAGGGATGCAGGCACATACTGTTGTACTATAGTAAAGCAAGTCAGTGGCCAAGCAACATGGAGGCTCCTGTCAGACGAGTTTCTCTCCAACCCCTGGAGATAAAGGCAAAGAGGCCAGATGTTCCCTCCACAGAGGACAAGACAGTAGGCTTGTCCTTCCACTCAGGCATCGACCAGCAACCAGGATCTAGCAAGTGCAGCACTTCATAGGTAACAGGACAAAGAAAAAAAAAAGAAGAATTGGTCGAAAAACAAATTGAGACCCATGTTAATGGAGGACAAAAGCAGAAACTGCACAAAGACTAAGTGTGCAGCAGCGGGACATGTTGGGGAGCTGCAGCCTGGACCGCTCAGCTCAGTCACTGCTGACGGGGAGCAATGCACTGGTGGAGCCACTGGGTGTGCTGGACTGGTTTGATGTGGACTGAAGCCAGACTGAGCGGCTTCCCAGCCAGACTCATCTTCCTCCTGGTGAGGTAGAGGAGCTGCTGGACGATGAAGGAGCCTCTGTGGAGAGCTCTGCTGGTTGCCTCCAGATTAACACAGAGGCACAGAGGTTGTGCTCTCTATAGTTTCCCAAACTGTACAATAATAAAAAGCAACTTTCATTTCAATGAAGGTTTAAAGTTATTTATAATTAAGGTTTAGTCCATTTTAAGTGATAGATTATCTACTAACTTTCAAAGACCAGACTTCATTCTCCTCAGCTCAAACCACAATCCTCCCAATCTCTTTGCCAGTTGCCATGTCATTTTCCTTTATCAATGAAGTCGTTATTTCTGCTTCACACAGAAACCAGAGTGGCACAAACTTCTCGTCTCCCTGAAACTGCTGTGAAGACAAACACCGAGAGGCCTAGACCACCAAAGCCTGACCGAGGGTTTTAGTTTGAAATGATCTCTTTCACATAACTGCATAACTGTGTGTGTGTGTGTGTGTGTGTACCAGGCCCTGGTCCAACTTTATGCCATGCTAATATGCAGTATTCACAGTAAAGGTCAGAATATATTACATTTTCCTATTCACAAGTGCTAATAATGGAGATTCCCACTTCCTGCGGTTGTGGAAGGAGAAGTGATTTAAGGAAGCATGGCTTTGTCGAAGTGGTTCCTTCACTTTGTGTCACATTTTAGTCGTTAAGAGTCGATATACTAAGAAATGTCTACAGTCATGGCAGTGCTGGAGGTTCACTGGTAAGTCAAAGAGCCCCGATCTGTTAGAGGAATGTCAGTATAAATACAGGAAAACGTATAAATACAAAAAAAAACCAAACACAAAATAAATAACTGTGACTGGGAATAGAAAGGGTGAAATTTTTAAGAAAAAATAGAGATGATGTTGTATTTTTTAGGAATATTTATCTGATTTCTCAGCAAATAGAAACTGAACTATGTTCTATATCATCGACAGCTTTCGAGGAATATCAAGCGACTAATACTCTGTACCGGGGGATATGTGAAATACACGCTGTCGTAATGCAAGGCACTCTCTGTCTCTGGGGTAGAACATCTAAGACAAGTTTCCTCAGAGATGTCAACGTCTCTCTGTGATGTCGACCTGTGGATAAAATACACCAAACAGTGTAAAGAATGTATAAAAAAAGGTCCTGGAAGGGAAGGACAACCGTCTCTACACACATAATCTAAGCTCAAGCAAACTGTGACAAATGTGTTTTTAGCTAGAGGTGCACCGTGAGATTTTTTTGCCTTATTTACATGAAATGATAAACTGATTACATAATACACTTGATTTGTGGTTTGTGCCGTCTCCCACACCGCTGACAAAATATGCAGACGTGAACGTGTCTCTGTCGGTTCAGATGGTCCAGATATGTACAGGACGGCCGCTCGGAGCCATCCAGCTCACCTGGTCATTACTTTCTTTTTTTTCCAGTAATACAAACACAGACTCAGAAAAATATACAATGATTGTCGTGTCTTCAAGTCAAGGTGATGTAACACTGATATTGCATAAAGTGTTGGTATAAAGCACTGTATGTACTGCAGTGCTGCATGTACCGTGCACTCTCTCCCTCATCTCATCGCTGTCCGGGATGGACGAGGATCGGGGGAGAAAGCACTTTGGAGAGTCTTTGGGTTCTGGGTCAAACAGCGTTTCAGTGAGGTGGGGATAACATTCAGTACTTCTGCTGCAGCCACTCGGGTGTGTGTGACTCCACATCTCACATGTTACATGAAGGCGCCTCCTGCTCGTGGCTGCAGCTTGTGACGTGGTCGTAGCGGTTCAGCCGGGGGGCGGAGCCAGGCTCTCACCAGTGCTCCAGGTGCAGGTCCATGGCAGAGTTCAAGTTAATGTCTGTGACATCCAGGAACTCCGTGTTGAAGATGCTGGGCGTGGTGGGCGGGGCCACGCTGAAGGCGGTGGCCGAGCTGGGCGGAGTCAGGTCCAGCCACTCCATGCTCTCCCAGGGCGTCTCGCTGAACGTCATGCTGACCATGCCCTGCACCTCGGGCCCCGCCGACAGCTTGGAGCCGGCGGGGGACAGGGGCGTGTCCGCTTTGTCCTGGGGGGGGTGTGGGTGGGGGGGGCGGCGCGGGTGGTGGTGCTGGTGCTGCTGCTGGGGGCTCCCGTAGGCTTCGCCCTCTCTGCCGCCCTCCTCCTCCTGCCCCATGTCCTCGGGAGGCATCTTGAGGAGGGTCAGGTCGCCCCCCCGGCCGACGGCCCCCGCCCCCAGCAGAGCGTCCAGGTGGCTCTCTGCGACGTGATTGGCTGCAGAGTGGTCGTAGGGCAGGTGTTCGTAGTGTCTGTGGAACCACGGGATGAAGATGCCGGGACACCCTGGGGACACAGTAATGTGAGGCACAACTTTGGTTACAGAGGACCTCTCCCTCTCTTCCCTGGCGTTAGCTGGCATCTCTTGAAGAGAAAGAGGAGAGGAGGGAGGGTCACAGCAGGAACTGGGATCTGATACTGGGATTTCAAACCAACGACAGGCTTAAGCAGAGCGGGCTACGACTGTCTCACCTCCACTCTCTATGAGCACGTCCAGCAGCTCGTCCATCTGCTGACTCCTGGTCTGCTGCTGCAGGAGACGAAAAACAACGTGTGTTTCATCACCGTTCGCCACATAAAGGCTCGGTCCATCAAGTCACAGGGTTCAAAACTGAAGGTTGGCTCGGTTTAAGCAGCTTCCAGAGACTCGCAGAGCAGAGGTCTGCTACTACACACTGCAGATTACTGGGTTCTCACCAAGATGATAGAAACAAAAGATGTAGAAGTGTTAATACAACTCTTCACATCTTATCTCAAGAATTCTTGTCAGGTGGAATTATCTTGCTGCAGGCACAGATTTAGATTATCTCGCTCTAAGACACCCTGTTTTTTAGCAGTCGAGGTCAAACTAAATATTCTAATAAAGTCCAAAGCACTGGATCACTGACACCTCGATGTCAGAGATCTGCACATCGTGTCGTTGTCTTACAGCCGTTTACTGTGGCACTGATGTTAGACAGAGAAAACGACATGTGACCAAACGTTAATTCCACAGCGAAGTTCGGGATGAGGTTCAGCTTGAACATTCATTCATTCAAAGACGTGTGTTAGTTCTGGTTGGTTTTCACTAAACCCTTTGAAAGGAACAGAGTGAGCTGAGTGAGGCAAAACAAAGAACTGCTTTAAGGATTACAACTACTGCTACTATCACTGTTTGACCTCATGAGGTCATTGTCACCATCTCTATGACCCCAAACAACGCCTGACTCTTCATCACGATCACGGACGCATCAGTCACTAGGCAGGTTACAGTCCGCACCAGGTGTTTGGTTACAGGTGAATAGTTAGTGCAGTGACCAAAGCACATGGATGAAGAGGAGGGTGATGAAGAGACGAAGAGAAGGAGACAGGAGGAAACGTGTTAGAGTCAGAGCAACGCCGATAGGTCAATATGATGTCTGGCCAGCCGATCGCTGCTGAATCTTTTAGCATGACTTGACTTGAGTTTACCTGCTTGACTGCATCCTCATAGCACGGGGGCTGTCTTAAGTCAGATGCGTCTGAATCTGAGCTACTGAAGGCGGGGGGAGAGCTCTGGCACTTTTGGCCAACATGCCGAGGTGAAGAGGGCAATACTGACATCTATATGAGAAATAGGTGAAAAGTGAAGTTAGCTCACCAATTAGAATAAGGGATGTTTACTTTTATAAAAGAAACAACAGGTCTAGAAATCAGGATATTGTAGTGAAAGAATCCAATCACACTGAGTTTCATTGTGAGAACAGCGTTGTGTTCTTGTAAAGGAACCAACACGTGAAGGAATACGTGATGAGAACAGACTGACTCTGCTTCAAAGAACAGACCTACAGACCATGAACCTCGTATCGAGACAACCATACAGAGTCAGAGACAGAACACAAACGCCCAGAGAGGAGGATCAACGGCTACGTGGATGATGTGAGGTGGTGGAGGTGCAGGGCGGGGCTGCTGACGGCCGGTCAGGCCTACCTTGGGCTGCAGGCTCTGGTTCTCGGCCTTGGCTGAGCCAGCGTGGCTGCAGTCGGCCGGGCCGGGGAACACGCCCTGGAGGCTTCTTTGGTCGGGGGGATAAGAACAGTTCACCACCTGGCCACTGTTCTTGTGCTGCATCTGCAGAGATCATTCAAATGCATAAGAACATGTAAAAAACAAGAAGCAAAACAAGGAATTCATTATCTTTAAAATCAAACTCCATTGGAAGATATATCCATGTAGATGGATGCTGTGGTCCTCCATTATCATGAATACTGCTATGATGGAATTCTTGTGAGATCTGGTCACATGGAGTCCTCTTTAGGATGGATCTTCCAAACATTGTTTTCTTAGATATTTCAATTAGATGTACACATCATGTCATACTGTGGTACTATAGTCATGTGATGTCATGTCACTGTTAACCATTCGAGATCCTCCACAAATGATAAGAATGTGTCCATGAGTCCTTCATACCTGCATGTTGCAGGCCCTGCTGTTGCCATGAGGGTGGGGGTGGCAGGCGTCTCTGCCAGGCGGAGGCGGCAGCAGGTAGGGGTTATTGGGGGACGAGGGCTGGGGGCTGCTGGAAGGCTTCCCTGAGGGGGAGTCCTGGGGTGAGCACTGAGGGCTGAGGAAGGCTGACATGGTGGACGGGCTGCCGGAGGACGGGTTAGTGTCCATGCACTGTGGCGCCCCCATGCTGGAGAGCGGGGCGCTGCAGTGTCCCATGTCCTCCATGCAGCTGGCCGGAGAGCTCTTCAGCTGTTTGGGCGAGGACAGAGGACAGCTGGAGGACAGGGACATGGGCTCCTGCTTGATGGTCACACCAAAGAAGTGCTGGCCCATCATGGGTGGAGTCTGCTGGTGGTGCATGGAGGGGTGAGATGGAGGAGGGATGGCGTCCTGCGTGGCTCCGTAACAGCGCTTTCTCTTGTGGAGCTGCATCTTCAGCTCTTCAACCTGCACAGGTAAAAATACCAAGAGACTGGCATGTTTGTGGTTTCAAACATTAGTGGGTGAATGTAAGACCTGGTTCTGTAAGATGAGAATTTGTGAAATGGTTTCTAGGTGAGTGTTCTTATAAAACAATAACATTCCCTGGTTTCTTGTGACAGAATATTGAATGTTGATGAGGTCAAAAATAAGACTGAAAGACCAGAAAAAATGTCTCGACCAATCGAAAAGCCATCAACAGATTAATCCACCACAGGAGGTTGTTTGTTGCAGCCTTACTGCCTGTCCTAATAAACATCCTCTTGTTCCATTTCCAGTCATAGTACGGCTGTTTGCACCATTTCACTCACCTGTCTCTGCTCCTGGTGCAGCTTCCACGTCAGCTCTTCAATCACCTTCTGCTTCTCCACCAGCATCTTATCCTTCTCAGCTTCCATGCCGTCCATGCCTCCGCCCTCCCCCGGCCGCAGCCCGGCCCCCCCCAGCCCGTCCTCCATGCTGAGCTGCGCTGGAGACGGCTGCAGGCCGAACTGTGTGGGCGAGGACATGGGCACGTCGCTGAAGCTGTCGGGGAGCGAGCCGCTGAGGGAGAGCTCGGAGGAGGCTGGGGAGATGGGAGGGGTGGAGGAGGTGCTGGGGTACGGATAGTACCCCCCCTGGGACAGGGCGCTGGTGGAGGACGGGGACTGGTAGGAGGACAGTGAGCCTGTGGGCGTGACGGGGAAGGTCACTGTGGTGATGTCAGAGGAGCTGGAGGGGGAGGAGCCCAGGGTGGAGTCCTTGAAGGGCCGCAGGCGCTCGATGAGGGCCGTCTTGGTGCCGGAGACAGGCATTCCACGGATACGCAGGTGCTGTCTGAGCTCTGACACCTTCCACGGCAGACAGAGACAGGTCAGCATCTACACCACACCCCCCCCACACCTCTGAGCATCTCAAACAGGAGCTCCGACCCTGTAAACACCTACTTTAAGGTCGTCCAGGTTGGCCGGGAGCGGCCCGGGTTTGACCGGTGAGATGGTGCTTTGGTTTGGATACGTGTTCTTTACTGGGGAAGAGGAGCTGCTGCTGGCTTGACTGGACGGAGCGCTGGAGCCGCAGGCTGACAGCTGCTCACTGGCACTGGAGCCTCTACAGGCGTCAGGGGTAAAAGTGAGATTTAGGCTTTAGAAGAGGACGCTACTAATCTGTACAGGTGTATCAAAATGTACCAATAAATGCGTTCACTTATGATGGCACTCAAATACAACGTCCCTGGTCCCACTCACTTGTGGCTGTGGCTCTGAGGGTGTGGCTGGTAGCTGAAGGTGGGCTGTCTCTGCTGGGCCTGGGTCTGCGGGGGCTGAGCGTGATGCTGCTGCGGCTGCTGCGGCTGCGGGTGTGAGTGCGCGTGTTTCTGCTGGCTGAGGATCTGCAGCTGCAGGAAGAGCTGCTGCTGCTGCAGGAGCCGGGCGTAGGCCGAGTCCATGGGCGGAGGAGACTTCTCCGCCTTCTGGTCCGGAGGAATGTACTGGTGGTACTTGAGCTTCTTCACCTTCGGCTTCACGTCTTTGGGCTTCTTGTGCCGGTTCTTGTCTGAAGTCTTGGACTGTTGGGAGTATTGCATGGTGAGATGAGTGAGCATTGCTGAAGCTTGGGTAGTATGGAGGGGACCTCTCGAAGCGCTGCCCACCTTGACAATAGCAGGAACAGGTATGGGTGGAGTGGTCTGGCTGTTGGCACCAGACAGACCTTCATCCTGGCTTTGGTCTGGAGGATCCTGGGCTGCACCTCCCTGTTCACACACACACAGTAGCACCTGGAGCTGAATCCCCGTTTTACAGGAGTAGTACTTATTATAACAGGATGGAAATACAATAACAGGAATTTAAAAACCTATATAAAACAATGCACAGTCAAAGATTAAAGAAATGAAACCAACTAGCAACATGTGAAGAGATATTCTAACTGGACAAAGTGTGTTCTCAAGTTTTGTTGACAACTAGTAGTTTGGTTTTATTGGTTGCAAAGATTTTACTTAAAATACATATATTTCATGACTGAAAGACCCTGAAGACACTGTGAGTGTGGCACAGCTCCAGGTCTAATCAGACATCGTGCACATTACAAACACACTGGCTGCTGCTCAGGCTGCTGCTGGTGCAGGCAGAGTTTCACTCAAACAGGTTTATCCATCACGCTGGTTTATGATCGCCATCCCCTGCCAAGCGATACTGAACACTTAGATCACAGTGTGAAATAAAAGGAAATGAAAATATACCAGAATATTTCCTTTTGTTTAGATAGGTGTTAGGCTCTGCGTACGCAATCATTGCTTTTGTTGCTTTAAATCTGACTCCATAAGTATATGAGATTTCTACATCCGGACTTTCATTTGCTTAAGCTTTCCAGAAAGTTCCAAACAGGAATTTCCAACCGACACAAGACAATGAGGGATGGTGATTCAGTTGGAGCAGATGTAAACAGTCGTGTTCTGGCTCCAGTCTCAGTCCGGTGACCGTTACTGGAGGCGACCGCTGGAATGAGGTCAGAGTCAGTGGAAGGTGAGAGGAGAGCAAACAAATAAAACCTGTCGACTTCAACCCCACAAGGAGGCTGAAACATGGGCTGTGAAGCTGTAAATGTGCAGGACAGGGATACATTGAAGCTTTGGAAACATGGGGATGGGGATATTTAGAGGCAGGTGTCTGAACTGGAAATGTCTGCTTGTCTAAACATGGTGGAAACCAGTTTCCATGTCAGAGGTGATAGTGAGTGATATGGACGCAGTAAGGGGCAATAAACCATGCATGGTGACGTTCAACACTCCTAAAAGTAATCAGGTTGTTGTTATATCATCCATGCTGACATTTAGAGCCACAAACATACTGGAATCTTCACTTCTTTAATGTCCCGTTGAGAACAGAAAATTGCCCTACAGTTCCCTCTGCCACCACAGGAGGGCAGCAGAAGAGAAGCAGTGGGAACACGTTTAGGAGACAAAGTCGGAGCAGAGGTAGAGGAGGCTCTGGGGTGGAGCAGTGGTGTTCACCTGTCTGGTGGGGGCCGGTGAGGAGGAAGAGGAGGCTGCGCTGCCGACAGGCTCGGACGAAGGGCAGGCCGAGCCCTGAGACTCATCGCTGTGATGCTGCTCCGGGGACAGACTCTCACTGCTGCTGTCCTCCTCAAACGCATACGAGTCCTCCTGCTTGGGGAACTTACCATGGTTCACTGGAGGGAGAGCAAAGAGGAGAGAGAGAGAGAGAGAGAAGAGAGAGAGAGAGAGAGAGAGAGAGAGAGAGAGAGAGAGAGAGAGAGAGAGAGAGGCGGGGGTCAGGAGGAGGGATGACATCAGAGTGAAAGAGACTGATGCTGTGGCAGGTTGTAAACACGCCGTTGCACAAGAAACCACTTCTAACAACGATCTGTCTCGAGCTCGGCTAAAAGGCCGCACGCGCCCCACTCGACTTGTTAGTGATGTCCTCAGATCTCAACAATTGACTGAGAGACTGTTTGGAAATCACAAATCTAGAAGCCTTGATTATAATCGGGCGTCTGACCAGAACGGCCGAGCATCTCAAGAGTCCACGGGTAGAAGTTCAGCTGCTAACGGCTCTATTTGCTCAATGTGTATACACCAGTGCAGCCCGTGATAAACTGTGGCCAGAGGGACTGTGTGATTGGCACTGAACGCATTGTTACCTCATCTCGAGGCTGATTTAAGGGCCTCGAAAGTTTTTCTTGTTAGAGTGTTGAGTTTTGATTTATCTGAGATAAATACAAACATTTGCTGCCAAAATTGGAGAAACTTTGGATTCTTCTGCGTGTTTTGCTTTTCGTCCTCTGGTTTGAAGTGAATGTGGCGTCACGTCGTGAGTTGAGCAACGACTGGAAGGAAATCTCCTGACACGAGGCAGAGACAGAGGTCGAGCTGCAGCTGAACGGCAGGTCGCACGTTCCCTCTCACACACACACACACACACACACACACACACACACACACACACACACACACACACACACCGGGTCTGTCTGTCACAGACACCTAGTAGACACTCAGGCCCGAGCTGTTACGCTGCGTGGGTGAGACATGGACATCGCCACTTTACATCCGCCACGCTCCTGATTGGCCGAGCTGATATCGAGCTGCGCTCTGATTGGACGAGCTAAGAGCAGCTATCTAACAGAGCCGCAGGGACAGAGTGGAGGGGCGGGGGAGGGAGGTGGTGGAGGCTGGGGTGTGTGTGTGTGTGTGTGTGTGTGTGTGTGTGTGTGTGTGTGTGTGTGTGTGTGTGTGTGTAGGTATAAGATTCTCTTTTCGTATCCAAACATGTGACAGGCAGGAACAGACCCTGGTTTCAATCACAGCACCAGGGCCCATGTGCAACTCAATGACCTCGCTGGGCGCACACACACACACACAAATACATACACAAACACACACACACACACACACATATACACGCTCGCAGAGCCCGACACACACAGCTTAGAGCACAAGCATTGTCCTAAATGCCACTTCCTCCCACCTGTTCACGTTTAACCCCCTCACTCTGTGCACACACACACACACACACACACACACACACACACACACATATCACTGGACTGGACTGGAGGAGCTCTGGCTGCAGTGTCTCACTATGCATGGTTACCACATTGCACATAATTTGGTTCTTACAAAGAGAATGAAAAAAACCTTTTGATTTAGAAGTGTTGGATAATCTTAGATCTTAAATCGAGTAAAAACAATCATATTTCATGAAATGAAAGTGTTCCTTGTCCCTCAGATTTAGTTTTTATCTTGTTCTAGACACCCCCCCCTCTTTCTTCTTTGCAGTGCATGAGTGTTCCAGTCCGTCTCCTGTCAGCCTGTGATTGAGCCGAGCGAATAGCAGGAAATCTGCCAGCCGTGCACACTTCCGCTCTCCAAGTGGCCGGCTCAAAGTTACAACGGGTCGCATAGTTTCCAATATGAGTGGACAAGGGTTGAAACGATCATTAGGACTGCTGTGTGTGTGTGTGTGTGTGTGTGTGTGTGTGTGTGTGTGTGTGTGTGTGTGTGTGTGTGCGTGTGGCAGAGTTTTAAGGTGAGGGGTTAATGCAGCAGCAGCCTGCTCCTGTCAGGGGCTGCGTAGGTGACTGCACAGGCCTGGAACAACAAAGTACCATGAGGAGGAGGAGGAGGAGGAGGAGGAGCAGGAGGAGGGGGAGGCCAGGGTACAAACACACACAGGTACACCCACACAGACACACAGAGTGGAGTGCACACGTCGGCCTCCTCTAAAGCTGGAGGGCGGGGACCAGATGCAGCTGCTGTTCGTCTCAGTAAACGGAGCGGGCTCCTCCTGCAGAGGTAGTGTAAACCAGCCGACTCCTTTACGCAACTAGTTTACTGGAGGCTCAAGGGGGCAAACATAAAACCGCTAAAACACCAGAGTCCAAAGAAAAAAACAGAAAAAACACAGGAGTAGCGCTGCCAAGAACGCTACAGAGAGCGAGGAGGACGAGGAGCAGCAGGAGACAGGCAGAGAGAGGATGGGGAGTCTGGACGTGCTGGATCTACTTCATCTGTTTCTACCTGCAGCACACATCAAGCAGCACTACGTCTACAGAGCCACAAGGTGCTCAAGAGGAGTCCTGAAGAAAGCATCAAGTCCTTCAGAAATGTAAATAACATTCTCTACGTAGGAAACACAAATAAATACTAAATCCTGTGAAGAAATGCGAGTAAAGACAGAATAACAGGAAACAGAGCAGAAGGTTCAGGCTCAGGTGGAGCTGATTCAAAGATCTAAGAAACTATGCTCTGGACGTCCATCTTCCTCAGAGTGGAGCAATATGGGATGTCTGGGGATCAGACTTTATGTAGAACTCATAACAGCCTTCGATGGAAACGCCTACAAGTAGCAGTTGTATGTTGTAAATATTGTTTTTTATTTTGCAAAAGAAGAAAAAAAAAAAGGGAACAGCTACTGGCACGTCTGAGCCTGGGTTCTGCTCTAACTGCAGGGCTGAACAACACAACAGAGACTTTAACAGACCACTCTGTCACTTGGTAAATGCAGTCAGGGGACCTGTGAGCTGGTGGCTCAGCTCCTCCTGTCAGAGAGCTGGAGCAGGTTACCACCTCTAGCAGAGTGCTCTGTGCCACTCGCTACGTACGCTCACCTAGGCTAGAGCAGTGCTGTTAATACACACACACACACACACACAGGCTGGGGTGAGGGTGGGGGTGACAGGTGGGTCAGGCTGCAGACTCCGCTCTGATACCTGCGTCTAGAGGAATGATTTTCTTTCGGAGCAGCTCCAGCGGCCCCGGCCTGAGAGCCAGCCTCTCACTCAGGTCCCGGGCCAGACGCGCTCGCCTGAGCCTCCTCTGCTCCTCCAGGGAGGAGGCGCCAGAGGCCGGGTCTGCACAACACACAGCGAGCACACGTCAGCAACAGGGACACGCCAGGGACACGCCAGGGACACGCCAGGGACATGCCAGGGACACGCCAGGGACAGCCCTGCACCGCTACAGCTGACCCCTGTTAGCTGACCCCTGGTTAGCTGACAACAGGTTAGCTGACCCCTGGTTAGCTGACCCCTGTTAGCTGGTCCCTGGTTAGCTGACAACAGGTTAGCTGACCCCTGGTTAGCTGACCCCTGTTAGCTGGTCCCTGGTTAGCTGACCCCTGGTTAGCTGACAACAGGTTAGCTGACCCCTGGTTAGCTGACCCCTGGTTAGCTGACCCCTGGTTAGCTGGTCCCTGGTTAGCTGACCCCTGGTTAGCTGGTCCCTGGTTAGCTGACCCCAGGTTAGCTGACCCCTGGTTAGCTGACCTCTGTTTAGCTGGTCCCTGGTTAGCTGATCAAACTACCAACTTAGAATCAGTTTCATCAAAGATGTCGACACAAAGACATGTCAATAGACATTTTATTATTAAAGGTCTCCATATTTCTGAGGGATTCTGAGGCACAAACTGTTCACATTACCATTTATACTGTCTTCGTATCTGGCCCGTCTTGTTTATACAGTATTCTGTTTTCTTCATTGCACTTTTTACTAGTTTTGTTGCCTAACCAACTAACTAACTGACTGACTGTTTAACTAAGAGACTAACTCGCTATCGAGCTAACTAAAATAGAATACAAACATGAAGTATAACTTGCAGACATACAAGATTAAACTGTATGTGCTGTATGATGTAGATAAGACTTAACTAGAACTAACACTAACTAGTGACCTAGCCCTGTATGGTCTGTCATGACAGATCAGTTAACCTCGTTTCCACTCTGACGCTGCTTTCGCTCTCCATGAACGACACGTCATATTGTAATTTATAAAAGATTTTGTCATTGTTTTTTGACTCTTTTATTAATATTGTTTTAATTTTCGACTCATCCTTTTCCACATCCTTCTGTCTTTGTCTAAAATCACAAAGTTTCCTCATAAAACCAACAGGGATTTGTATCAGTATTTACGTTGTGGATCTGGACTACTTATCTGCTTAATGCTGTTGTTTTTAATCTTTTATCTCATTTTCCTCCGTTTTTTCCCCTTTCATCACCTCCTCCGTGTATCATCAGCTGTGCTCCTCTATCCCCAGCAAACGCAACGCACATGACTCCCCCAGCCTTCAATAATCAATATTTCTGTTTTGGATCAGTTCTAATATCGGCTCAGCTGCTCCGTCCAGACACTTTGAGCGCTGGAAAAATAAATGGAGTGGCTGTAATTAAAGGGCTGCAGCGGGTGAGATTTTCAACCTTCCACAATCTCCCTCTCTGTTAAGTCCAGGATAAATAAGCGGGGCCGGAGCTAACCTGGCTTGGCCCACAATCCATCCCCGGCACTCAGCGGCTCCAGCACCACATCAGTTTGATTATCTGAGCGCAAGAAAGAGCAACAGCACTTATTTGGTCAAATATAATTTCAGTGGGATATTTCTGAGGGCTGACGTGGGATCTGCAGCCAAAAGCAGAGGAATGATATTGAGCTGCGAGCTGGACAACTCAGGTGGAGTATTACTGTCTGATGAAAAATGGGCCTGAAATACAATAGTTCATAACAAAAGGAACCATGAAAAAAACACACTTCAAACGTAAAAATTAGGTCAGGATAAATGTGCAATGTTCTTCATCTCTAACTTCCAAGTGCGGCAGGTATTTGTTTAACTATCTGATCATTTTGATTTTAAGACTCGATGGAAGGAACTTAAAGGATGGAAGACAATGCATGTGGAAGGAGGAATACTAGGATGGAGATAAATACTGGAATAGAACAGATCGTATGTGCATGGATAGGTATTTGGTAAGAACCAGATAATTAGCAAATTGTTTTTTACCAAGATTTAAAAAAAATCTGATTTCTCATTTTAAGAGTTCAACTTTACACTATCATCTTAATCAATTCAGATCTTTTCCCTGTTGTGGGACAATTCAAGGTATTCTGACTCTTACTCTCATTTCAAGATATCTTGTTTTGAGCTTCTTTTCCCTCAGATTTACTGGTTCTATTTTGTTCTCAGATAAATCTTTTTTTACATTTCTCCTCCACTGTAGAAACGTTGCAGCTTGAAGAAAGACACATTTGGCAGCTCTCGACTGTCTGGGTCCAAAACAAGATGGAAACAAAGAAGAGGAAGAAATAGAAGAAGAAGTAGAAGTAGAAGAAGAAGAAGAAGAAGTGCATCTTTTGGGCCGAGGCTGAACCTGGGGCAGGAGATGAGCAGGCTGAAGCTCTGGATGCTGCAGACGTGGGGATGGAGATATGTGTAGCACGCAGGTGTCTGAAGCAGTGTTGGAAACCACTGGAAGCAGCTGTTATGACGTCATGTGTCCATATGATGAAGGAGAGGATGAAGAGCGAGTGTGTAGTGAGGAGTGATGTGGACGTGACTCCAGGCATCACTCCGTAAACAGGCTGGAGCCAGGACAAGGAACTCACATAAACACCATAATCCAGTTATGATTGTTATTATTATTCACTATTTGTTCAGTATTTGGAAAACTGCGGTCCATGTAAACATCTGACACACACACACACACACACACACACACAGCTTGGAGTGTGTTTAGGCAGACTGCTCAGAGAGGCGTTGGAGCGTGGCTGTGCTGGCCCGCTCAGGCAGAGGGAAACACAATCCGGTGAGTGTGAGGCTTCGAAAGCAGCAGAATTAAGGCACGCGCTCACTCTGAACCTGCTGCAGTGCACACACCCACGTGCACACGCCCACGTGCACACGCCTGCATGCACACGCCTGCAGCCCTGTGTCACATGTAAACACGGCGCTCAGAGGGATGTGGAGACGTCAGGCTTCCAGAAGCCTCCGCTCAGCCGGGAAACGCACAGCTGCAGCTACGGCTCTACTATCTTTATGAGGAAATATTAGATTGTGTGTGTGTGTGTGTGTGTGTGTGTGTGTGTGTGTGTGTGTGTGTGTGTGTGTGTGTGCTCTCAGCCCTGTGGCCAGCAGGCAGACAGTGTGCTCCTATGCAGGCCACACGCCAGCCAGGCTGGAGAGGCTGGGGCGGATTCTCCAATAGCCTAATAAACACCAGATGTTCCCTGGGTAATATATACACAGACCCTGCGCCGCGTCCATCTCCTCAGCAGGAGCAGCAGCACCATCACATCCACGTCTACCCTGCAGCATCTCCTCCTCCTCCTCCTCCTCCTCTGCTTCTTCTTCTTCTTCTCCTCCTCTTGCCCAGAGGTCAAGCGACGCCAGAGGTGGAGAGTGCGGGTTTAACAAAGTGTGTACTAACAAACAGCCTCCTGAAACTCTTCCATCTGCACCACGGCTTGCCATCAAGAGATAAACAGCCAATTGAAACTTGTTTTAAGAAAAAATAGTGCTGTGCGGCCAGCGGCCGGCCAATCACATGCGTCCTTGCAGCCTTATCAGCGACAGACTGCTAGAAGCCGATAGAGCCCGGCCGCCTCTGGATTCCGTTCCCCCGCACACTTACCAGCCGTTTATCTGGAGCTGCTGGAGCCGCTGAGCAATGGCAAAGCCTGCCAGAGATACGGCCAGCCCAGGCCTCCAGACCCCGTCCCTGAGTAGCTGCTGCAGGCCAGGAGCAGGGAGGAGCAGGAGGAGGAGGAGGAGGAGGAGGAGGAGGCGCTGCACTGCAGTGCTGCAGCTGAAGCTGCAGCCGTGTCCCAGCAGCGATAAGATCTCAGCTCGGCTGAGGTCGTCTGGTCGTCTGCTGTGTCTCAAACCAAACAAAACCTCTCGTTTGTTTATAGAAACGTGCGACACTCGTTGCTCGTGAGCAGCTGAACGTCGCTGTTTCATACGTGACGCTACGGCTACGCGTCTGGGCGTCTCCTCGCCTCTGATGCTGTAAACAGGTAACAGCTGTAAACAGGTAACAGCTCTGATGCTGTAAACAGGTAACAGCTGTAAACAGGTAACAGCTCTGATGCTGTAAACAGGTAACAGCTCTGATGCTGTAAACAGGTAACAGCTGTAAACAGGTAACAGCTCTGATGCTGTAAACAGGTAACAGCTGTAAACAGGTAACAGCTCTGATGCTGTAAACAGGTAACAGCTGTAAACAGGTAACAGCTGTAAACAGGTAACAGCTCTGATGCTGTAAACAGGTAACAGCTCTGATGCTGTAAACAGGTAACGTCTCTGCATCTGTACATCTGAGGAGGGCTGAGAGGCTCCTCCAGCAGAGGAGCATTCCTGGGCGGTCACTCAGTGAGCGGCCTAAACCCTGCACACTGGCTGCAGGCGCTGCCTCTGCCTGCCTGCCTCCCTGTCTGTCTGCCTGCCTGCCTGCCTGTCTGCCTGTCTGCCTGCGTACTGTATATCCACCTGCCTCCTCTTGGTCCACCTTTTGAATGTGTCTACCTGTGGATTTATCCGTCTCTGGAGTCTGGCTCTGCTTCTCTTTAGAGCATCCATCATCCGCTCTGTTTTTCTTTCTTCCTACCTGTTTTTACGACTCTGCTCTAAGACTGAGACGACCTCGGCTCCTACACAGTCTGACTCAGGTTACACTCAGTTTTACCGTAAGCAAAAAAAAAAGAAAGCGCTCGCCTGAGCCGTTACAAAAAATCTAGGCAGGTTGTTTCCAACAAAACAACTGCAGCAGCTGATTCCTCTGATGAGCTGCTTCTGTCTGCTCACAGTTCATCCTCGTTCCTCGTCCTCTGTTCTCACAGGCTGCTGGCGTCTGATTCATCCTGCTTCCCTTAGCAGACCTCTCTCTCTTTATGTCATGTTACATGTCAGAATCCATTCTCCGATTAGACCAGATCTGATTCCCTTCTGCCTGCTGCGTTCCAAGATTCTCAAAATAAAGTTGATTGAGCCAAAAGACAGACCCAACCAGATCTGCCTGTCTGAACACTGAGATTCATGCTTCCCTCCAAACCCTCAACACACACAGTCATTTACCTCAAATTATCACTGCACTGCCAGCAGAGGTTGCATTCAGGGCTACACCTTCTTTTTATTATATAACAAGGTGTTGGAGTGTTCATTGAAAGTGTGAGCACCTTCAGTTAAAGCAGCCAGAGAGAGCCTGGGGTCTGCCTGGGTCACAGCTCCTATCACAGCTTCTGTTCCTGTTCACATTGTGAGATGATTTCCTCTGACGCCACCAGGTGACACATGTCGTTTGTGGCGCTCGCGGCATCCAAACCATGCGCGTGTTGCTTGATCAGTAAAACTGTGCGAGGTTTCTGTCTCCTCTTCAGCCTCGTAAAAGGTGGTTTCAGTGAAACCAGTTCAGAGGAGCAGAGACGCTGTAGATCCCAGTCTGACGTGGACGACACGCCGCTCAGGTAGGAGGAGGAACTCAACTGGGTTTTAGTTGTTCATTAATGTGTTATCATCATCACTGTGTGTGTGCTACTTTCACTGCAGAGTGTGTGTGTGTGTGTGTGTGTGTGTGTGTGTGTGTGTGGGGCTGCTCAGTGTTGGAAGGCGTTACTCACGAGGCATGATGCCTTGGTCTGCCAGCTGCTCTCGTGTCCTCCTCTGCTGAAGTCTTAACTGTAGGACTGAAGGAGGAGGAGGAGGAGGAGGAGGAGGAGGAGGGCAAGGCGGATGGAGGGGAAGAGTAGAAAAAAGAAAGGGGAAAGATGAAAAGGTGTGTGAAGGACAGGTAAGGGACAGACAAAAAACAAAGCAGGAAGAGACTGAGAATTCACCCACTTTACAAGCTGTTTGATATCATGGTTCCTCTACTGCTGTCAGACTAGACCAGACAGACAGACAGACAGGCAGGCAGACAGACAGACAGACAGACAGACAGACAGACAGACAGACAGACAGACAGACAGACAGACAGGCAGACAGACAGACAGACAGGCGGTCTGCAGCCTCTCAGCAGACCTGTCTCACTCGTACAGACGTCTCTCTGTGCATCAGCGTTCAGACAACACCGAGGTCAAAATAAAACACAACGCCGCTGGCTCACAAATATTTCTGTGAGCAGGATGTAGGGAATGATAAACACAGCTCCTGGCCTTTAAACAGATCTGCTCAGCCAGTGTGTGGTCCGCACGTTCCCTTCATCTCCCTGTGTGTGTGTGTGTGTGTGTGTGTGTGTGTGTGTGTGTGTGTGTGTGTGTGTGTGTGTGTGTGTGTGTGTGTGTGTGTGTGTGTGCGTGTGTGTAGGTGGGAGTGCGGGGCAATAAACACGGAGCCTCCCCCATGTCTGTTGCTCTGCTTGTGTCTGTGGCTCTTTTCCTTTTTCTTTCTTTCTTTCTTTCTTGTGTGTTTTCCCTCCTCACTGTTATCTCATGGTGTTGTGACCCTGGACCCGGACCCGGACCCGGACCCGGACCCGGACCTGGACCTGGACCTGAACCTGGACCTGGACCTGGACCTGGACCTGGACCTGGACCTGGATCTGTGCAAGTCATAACTGAAGCTTTGCTTCAACTATGGAGCGACGCACCACATCCAGCCTGATATAGAGGAACCAGAGGAGGAACCAGAGCCTGAGGAAGAACCAGAGGAGGAACCAGAGCCTGAGGAAGAACCAGAGGAGGAACCACCCACTGAAGACCAAACTGTCTCAGTCCTGTCCTTCATCACCTACCTGAGCCGAGGCGGCTATGCGACTTCATGTCTTACTCGATACTCTCAGCTCAGGTTCACATGTTTTTCTTTTAGCTGTGTTCCAAAATGTAAAGGAAATCCGAGGAAGTGATGAGGTTTTCTTTGCCCTGCTGAACATCATCTACTGTACAGGGCACAGCAGTCAGCACAGCCAGACTGTGAATGTGTTGTGTTACTCTACGTTCTTGAGTCTCTCTCTCAACACTGTGCCTGCTCCGGTGCCACTTCTCCGTCTGTGTCTGCGAGCCCGTCCGTTACGTAAGGCCCGGCCCGTCCTTCCCTCGCTCCATCTCACATCTGCTTCGCTTTACAGCTGGGCGGGGGGGGGGGGGGGGGGTAGGTGGTGGTGGTGGTGTGTGTGTGTGTGGGGGGGGGGAGGGGTCACGACCCGCCGCTCACAACATCACAGAGAGCAAGCGCAGGCATTAGTCATGACTGAACGCTGACCAAAACATGTAACCGATACACGCTCCCACCAGAGAGCTTTACTGTCATCTGCTACAATAACGAGCACCTGTACTGCACACACACACACACACACACACTCACACACACACACACACACACACACACACACTCACACACACACACACACACACACGGGCAGGTTTTTATCTCCTCCGTCAGAAGAAAAAAGCAATTGGACAAAAGGAATGTAGCTGTTGGTTGGAGCCGGGTCTGTCCAAGAGAGCGCCGCAGCCTCCGTCTAATCCCTCCTTCTCCTCAATTAGACTTTTACAGCTTTGCCTACAAAGGATAACAGTCGAGGCACTTGAGGAAAATACTGGCTAGCACTTGTAATGCAGCTAGCGCTTCGGCCCGCTCGGGCCCGTACGCAGCGACAGCCTCCCCTAACGCTCGCTCTGTCCTGTCAGGGAGAAAAGCGGCGAGGTGACGAGGAATGCATCTGTTAGTGTTAGCTAATTCTGCGGAGCGTCTCTGATTCCAGCTCCAGAGAACGGCCCCTCGCTCGCTCCGTGTGGTGTTTACGGAGCTCGGACGCTCATAACTCTCGGCTGGAGAAGCACAGAGGCTGCGAGATAATCTGCTCCTTCTCCTAAAGAGCTTTGTAGTTACAGTCTGACTCTTAAAAAGAAAAAGAAAGTTTATAACTTTTCACAAGCACGTAATTTGTTTCAGCTCGTTCCAGCTCCCTCGGAGCCAGGAGGCAGACTCTGACTCTGAGCTCCATCCTTACGTGCGGGTTTTGTCCGTTCAGTCACAGCAGCAGCAAACGTGACAAACGGCGTGTAGCTGCGGCGGAGCTAGCGCTGCAGAGCTGCTTTGATGCAGACCCAGAGACCTGGCTCTGACTGCGCTCTGTTTACTGAGAGGTTATCAATAACTCTGTGAAACAGCGCAGCAGCTGCCATCTAATCTGCTCTTTCTCTGCAAAACAAAAAAAAGCGAGCAGCACAGCTTCCCTCTCGGACCAGATTAGGTTCTGATCGCAGCGTGTCCGTGTTGCAGCGCGGGGACCGAGCCCTGATGCCTGGGCCGCTGCTGCCGCCGCCTCGACGCGTTTTAACTCTGACGTTCCTGACGACAAAGGACACACAAATCCACCGCCACATTTACACCTTTTCAGATTTATAGTGTAAACAAATGATCATTGGGCCCCGTTTGCTCTGCAGAAGTGGTGATAATTACCCGGGCCCGGCCGGGACGCTGAGTTATGGTCCATCCACAGAAACAGGCCGGGTAGTAACAGGCTGCTCTCACAGCGGCCCGCAGCCTCTGGGCCGCCGCCTCGGGATGCATTTGTTACTCGGATCGTGCTGAACTTTTCCCTCGGCGCTCGCAGGAATGCACCAGCGACAGATGTATGAGCAGCACTGTATAACTTCCAATAAACAGGTATCCCTCAATGAAGTATTAGGTTTATTTTAGTCTAATGCCTCGGCATAAAGCGAAAATCTACCTTAAAACAGAACCCGCATATTTTATTCCTATGGTGTGGGACGCTGGGGAGCAGCTTTGTGAAGGCCAGCCAGAGGCAGCCGCGGCCCAGCCAGCGCTCCACCACTAAGATCCAGTTTCTGGAGCCGCTCCACCGACAGTGACTTATGGTCAGCAGAGGGATAGTGGGAAGATGTGGAAAAACGAGAGAAAGAAAAGCTGGTCGCAGCGCCAACCCATTCCACAGGTAAGTGCTTTTTTATCTGCTGCCAGAGCGCCACTCACTGTCAGCGCAGGGTGTCCGCGCTACGTCCCGCATGCTATCGCCTCGTCCTCAGGAACATCAGAGGAAGAGAGATAAAGGATGGAGACGAGGCCGATCCATAGGAGGAGCACAAAGTGACAGCTCTGAAGCCGTATATTTATTCACAATTCAAACAAAACGCTACAAGCCAAGTCCTGGAGAGGCCGGCCTGACAAGATAATGTTGCTCTGAGGCATTTGCATCGCA
>CM055207.1:1415478-1430478 GCA_029224185.1 Karalla daura | reverse complement strand
GGAGGAGAGGAGGAGAGGAGGAGAGGAGGAGAGGAGGAGAGGAAGGAGAGGAAGGAGAGGAGGAGAGAAGGAGAGGAGGAGAGGAAGGAGAGGAGGAGAGGAGGAGAGGAGGAGAGGAGGAGAGGAGGAGAGGAGGAGAGGAGGAGAGGAAGGAGAGGAAGGAGAGGAGGAGAGAAGGAGAGGAGGAGAGGAAGGAGAGGAGGAGAGGAGGAGAGGAGGAGAGGAAGAGAGGAGGAGAGGAAGAGAGGAAGGAGAGGAAGGAGAGGAAGAGAGAAGGAGAGGAGGAGAGGAGGAGAGGAGGAGAGGAAGAGAGGAAGGAGAGGAAGGAGAGGAAGGAGAGGAGGAGAGAAGGAGAGGAGGAGAGGAAGGAGAGGAGGAGAGGAGGAGAGGAGGAGAGGAAGGAGAGGAGGAGAGAAGGAGAGGAAGGGGAGGAAGGAGGAAGCAGAGGAAGGAGAGGAAGGAGAGGAAGGAGAGGAAGGAGAGGAAGGGGAGGAAGGAGAGGAGGAGAGGAGGAGAGGAAGGAGGAAGGAGAGGAAGGGGAGGAAGGAGAGGAAGGAGAGGAGGAGAGGAGGAGAGGAGGAGAGGAGGAGAGGAGGAGAGGAGGAGAGGAGGAGAGGAGGAGAGGAAGGACAGGAAGGAGAGGAAGAGAGAAGGAGAGGAGGAGAGGAGGAGAGGAAGGAGAGGAGGAGAGGAGGAGAGGAAGGAGAGGAAGGAGAGGAAGGAGAGGAAGGAGAGGAGGGACAGGAAGGAGGAAGGAGAGGAAGGAGGAAGCAGAGGAAGGAGGAAGCAGAGGAAGGAGAGGAAGGAGAGGAAGGAGGAAGGAGAGGAGGAGAGGAGGAGAGGAGGAGAGGAAAGAGGAAGGAGAGGAAGGAGAGGAGGGACAGGAAGGAGGAAGGAGAGGAAGGAGGAAGCAGAGGAAGGAGGAAGCAGAGGAAGGAGAGGAAGGAGAGGAAGGAGGAAGGAGAGGAGGAGAGGAAGGAGGAAGGAGAGGAAGGAGAGGAGGAGAGGAAGGAGCGATGTGAGAAGGTGTGTGTGTTCCTGGCTGAGCGGGGCAGCAGGTGTCGGGCCCACTGAGACTGATCAGAGGCTTCAGCGCTTACAGCTGGGAACGTCCCGGGCTGGGGGTGAGACTCAGGACCAGTCCCAGGGTGCTGGGACCAGTCCCAACATATCAGGACCAGTCCCAGCATCCCAGGACCAGACACATGACTCCAAGCACTCCTCCAAGTCTCCTCCTGGTGTGTTCAGGCTAGACATCTAACTTAATCTACAGCTGCTCGTCTTCATGTTTCTGAAGACGAGCAGCTGTTCGTCAGAACACCGTTTCTGTGTTAAAATAAAGTGCCTCCTTACAGTTGATTTCTCAGGAACATTCGTGTGTTTGTTACTAATTTGGGTTTAGTTTAAACTGTTACTGAACTGACACATCAACATGATGTCTGATCTGCCAGCTGACACACCACGCTCCTACCAAGTAGGGCAGTTTCTCATCATGTCACTTTACACAGTCCTTCAAATCTGTGCTGGTCACATCATCATGGTTAGAAACCAGGCTTCGTTATAGCCAGCACACAGTAGCAACACTGGTTTAGATGGTTGAGACAAATTGGTAGAAGCAGATAAGATATGGGAGACAAAGCACTGAGACAATGGAGACGGAGCTCCAGCACGGTGGAGGGAGTTTCCCACATGTTATTTTGTAGAGTAAGATGGAGTGTGAAACACGGGAGGAGGCAGCAAACAGCAACCGTGCTGCTCTGTTTTACATTAGAAGTGGGAGAGAAAAGGTGAGAATGGGTTTGTGTTAGAAGCTGCTTATGCAGCACCATCAAATTTGAAGAGCAGGAATAAAGTTTCATGTTTTTCGAGAAGATCATCCCCATCTCATATGAATGTCACGAAGTGTGTGTGTGTGATTCATGGTTCATATCGTCAGATCTTTCACAGTATTTTACAGGTAATAGTGTTTTATAGGGAGCTGATTTCCACACTCGTGTCGTTTTTTCTCCACTGGCATGTGATGCTGGCATTTCCTCAGCCTCGCACAATGTACGTTTCTCTCTGGGAGTCAGAGTTCCCTCTCGGTGCTTCTTTCCTTTTTTAACCGTTTCTATCCACCCTTCAGCCTCGTCTCCGGCCGCACATTGTCCTGCCCTGACTTCCCCCCTCCCTAAAATATATCCACCAATTTCCTAGCTTGCCACTTCACAGTTTGCTTGAGCGGATGAAAAGAGGCCTGTGTGATTACCGCCCAGCGCCTTTCTGCACAGCACTAATCAGTCATCGAGAGCCGGGCCCAGCAACAGCTCACTGCTCCTGCCTCGCCGCTATCCATTCTAATCTCCTCACACCATAAACACGCCTCGGCTTTTGTTGCCCCGGAGCCGCTGCACACACACACACACACACAGCAGTGAGATGCACACACTAAAACATGTAATAATTTAAGCTAATAAATGAGAGCGGCTGCAGACCCGTGTGCTGGAGAGAACTCATACGATACTCAAGTCAAATATTTACATAGAAGCTCCTCAGGCTGCCAATCTGTCACTGACATCCAGGGCTGCGTGTGTCCAGCGTGAGCAGAGGACGGACACACACACATCACACAGATGTGGAGGCGCACACACCGAGACGCACACACAGCCGCGCTGTGTCTTAATTAGCAGGTGAAAGTGCTTAAAGGGAAGGTCTGTCAGAGGCTTGACAGTGTACACACTGCGTCTCACACAGATTCCTGGAGAGGTCAAGCAGCCCCGGCTTAATCCTCCCCTTTAATTGGGTCTTATGTCAACGGACGTGACAAGTCTCATCTGAACCGTCTGGAGCTGCACGTGTGTGTGTGTGTGTGTGTGTGTGTGTGTGTGTGTGTGTGTGTGTGTGTGTGTGTGTGTGTGTGTGTGTGTGTGTGATAAAGCACAGAGAAGACAGAGAGGGAGACCGCGCTGGCTACATTATACACAGTGAGGGGGTGACGGTCGCTCTCCCTGTGCTCCTCTCATGCAATAAGTCACACAGACTTGAGCCTATGGAGCGCAGGGTTAGCAGCCACACATTCCATGATGCTGCAGCCGAGCACGCCGTGTTTATTGGCCGAGGGCGCAGACATCTCGATCATAAAACCACTGTTAGTGTTTTGCGTGATTTCTTGTGTTTTAGCTAAAGCAGATGTGACTGGGGCTGAAGTCTCCAAACGGAGCAAAATATCATAAAAAACGACGGGCGGATTGCAAACACTCGTCGGGTCCAATGAGACGGGGCAGCAGAGGCGTTTCCACGGCAGCGGGTGAGAGCAGACACGGAGCTGAGATGCTTCGCATGTCTGCTCTCTAGTGCCAGCCGAGGAATTCAGCTGTCTCTGGGCCATTTGCCTGACACAGTGTCACAGGAGGAAGTTACTGGAATGCTCCGTCTGACGGGTGTGTGTGTGTGTGTGTGTGTGTGTGTGTGTGTGTGTGTGTGTGTGTGTGTGTGTGTGTGGATGCAACATGTGCCGGGCACCACAGAAGCCGCTGCTCAGCTGTTACGGAGCAGGAATTGAGAGGAGACGCTGAGGTTTTGATTACCTTCATCTCTCTGGTCTCCTCGTCCTTCCTGCTGGACGTCAGAGGACAGAGACCCTCTAACCAAACTGGAACCAGTTCACATCCACTTACAGCACTAACTGGGACCCTGTCTGATAGTGTTACAAGCTGATCTTGTCTTCTGTCTTGCTGACAACAACATGCCAAAGACGCATCCATTAAATGAGGATCAAAAATAAGAGGAATAGACATCTTAGCATAACAGGAATATGAGACAGTTCTAGACCTCCTCCTCTCCATAGCTTCATAAATAAAATATACTAACAATAAAAAATGTCTTCCACATGTGAAGCTCTCCAGAGTGTTTGTGTCACGTATATAACTCACAGAATGATTCTTTCAATGTCACTTCCACAAGAGGATGGAGGAGAGACTGTGAGGGTGGCTGCTTCTGTGTATATGCATGAGTGTGTGTGTGTGTGTGTGTGTGTGTGTGTGTGTGTGTGTGCATGTGTGCGTGTGTGTGTGTGAGTGTATAGTGAAGGAGGGATGGGGGAGAGAAGCAGCTGAGTGCGGGTAAAGAGTTTGTTTGACGACAAGAGATGAGTTTGTCGGGTCAGGAGAGCACAGGATGTGGGTGGGGGGTCTGGAGGAGGGCACCGTGTGTGTGTGTGTGTGTGTGTGTGTGTGTGTGTGTGTGTGTGTGTGTGAGTGTGTGTGTGCCTCAGCAGCAGAAAATGATGCAGCTCAACAAACCTTAAGGTGATGGAACTCACATTCTTTACTACATTTCTACATTATCATGTGCACATACGTTTTTCCTCCAATTCACAACAGGACACACACACACACACACACATACACACGCACACACACACGCATACGCACACATTCACACCATTCACTCTCACTCTCACTGAGGAGCAGCTGATAAAGTCATAAACGTGTTTTGGTCTGTGGGAAGAATGAAGTCCCACAGACAGGGATCAGCCTTCATTCGAGGAACGTTTTCTTGAAGGCCGTCAGAGTGACCGGGATGTGAACCCAGGACCTTCCAGCTGAGAGGCGACAGGCCCCTTCCTCAGCTGACTCAGTCTGCTCAGTTCCAGTGTTTTCCATTCCATTCGTTCTGTGTAACATGCACACATTCAGGTCTAAAAGCAGCCCGGTGAACGCTGCAGGATTTAAATGATTAAATGTCTTTTCATACAGTCTCTCATTACATAATCCACTAAAAGACTCATACATTATTCATGTGGCAGTGTCACAGTTGTTTTACCGTAACCTGCAAATGTTTGACAACTCCTGCCACAGAACTGAAGGAGAACAGGGATTAGATAATAGTCAATTACACTCTGGCTTTGATTTGTCTAAAACAAGTCTCTTTATTTGTTTCCTTTCGTGTCACATGCGTCAGACTTAAAGTGAACTTGAAGCCTGAACACGTAAAAACCAAAGGCAAGCAAACAGAGAGGGGTCAAAGGGCGAAGGCGCGTTGAACGTGATGGAGGCTGGAGCGGCTGGAGAGCGAGCGGTCCTTTATCAGCAGCCAATCAGCCTTATCACGCAGCGAGGAGGTTCTCACGGCACGAGAGCCCGGCTGGAGGCAGAAGCAGAGAGAGACGAGCCCGGATCACGGAACGCAAACAAAGCCCCACGAAATAGAAAGACTGTGAGAGGACGGACAAGAGAGAGGGCGGAGAGGGCATGGTATAGGAGCGAGCCAGAAATACTCTGAGAGAGGAGGAGGAGGAGGAGGAGGGGGGAGAGAGGTGAAGGAGGGTGGGAAACACGAGCGAGACACAGCCAGACGTGGAGTCAGGTTCGGCTCTTCCTCTCACTTCAGAACAGGGAAGATGATTAAAAAAAGTTACGAAAACACCAAATTTAGAGTGATTTGAGCTTTCAACGTGTCAGGATCAGCGTCAGATTTCATCCATATCATAATGTAATTACAAGCTCACGGCATGTGACTGACACTTAACTCAATCTAGATTCATGGAAAGTGTCGATTCCTGACCATGTTTTCTTACAGCCCTTTAGGTTAGATCCAAAGATCCTCTCATCTGCAAAACGCAAATTTAAAGTGAGACGAAAACATTTGAAACTTGAGAGAATTTAAGTGATTAAACGTCGTTTTATGTGGAGGGGCTCGTTACTAAAAACACCATCCATCACTGATGTGGAAGTCAGTGTGACAGTTGTTGTAAACATTGCAAATGTTTGACAAGATGTGGAGGAGTCAGCTTCAGCTCTCCCTCCTCTTCCTCCTCCTCTTCCTTCTCATCCTCCTCTTCCTCCTGTGGTTTATAATGAAGAGGTTCCAGGAGGGAACGCAGCTCCAGCCAAGACCAGAAGTGACAGGACGACAAGGCCGAGCCAGCAGCCTCCCCTCCTGTCTCCACTTCCATCCCTCCTTCAGTCTCTCCCTCCATCTTTATCCGCCGGTCGCCTCCACCCGCTCCAGACTCTTGGAGCTCTGAGCTCGACTCTCTGAGCAGAATCCCCAGGCACAACATGAGGAGGAGAAGCGTCTGCAGGTCTCGTAAGAACACATAGAAGGAGAAAAAATGGAGACCGCAGAGGGAGATGCTGTTTTGTGTTTTTGCGGTTGTTTAGATTTCGGCAATTGACTTCGCCTCCGCTGTAGTCTGGTGGAGCTGGCCATCATCCAGGAGGAGGAGGAGGAGGAGGAGGAGGGGGAGGAGGAGGATGTCCACTGTGTGTGTGTGTGAGGCTGGAGCGAGAGACGGGCCTGCCTCTCCCCAGCTTAGCTCTAACTCCGGCCCATTACCCAGGGCTATGGGCCGGCTTTCTGTGGGATTCCTGAAACTGCACTATCAGAAATTTAATAACTCAAAGTCGACTTTGTTGTTGTTAATGTGTGTGTCCGTGACTAACGGAGCAGATGAAAGAGGAGCGACTGTCAGTGCCAAGCAAATGTCTTTCATCAGCCTTGACGGACTCATAAAGAGAAATCAGTCAAAGAGGAAATTAGTGAAATGCAAACAGACTCAACATCCAGGGAACATAGTGGAGATTCTCCTGGAGCAGGGCACGAGTCTGGCTCTGTTTACACCTGTCAGGCTGACAGGAAGTGATGTAGAGCATCAATGAAGATCACACACACACACACACACACACACACGTGCTCAACACAGTCTCCATGTAAGAGAAACTGACTGATTAACTGCAGTTGGAGCAAAAAGTTTAGATGGATGGATGATGGATGGATGATGGATGGATGGATGGATGATGGATGGATGATGGATGGATGGATGGATGGATGGATGGATGGATGGATGGATGGATGATGGATGGATGATGGATGGATGATGGATGGATGATGGATGGATGGATGGATGGATGGATGGATGGATGGATGGATGATGGATGGATGATGGATGGATGGATGGATGGATGGATGGATGGATGGATGGATGGATGGATGGATGGATGGATAGATGGATGGATGATGGATGGATGATGGATGGATGATGGATGGATGATGGATGATGGATGGATGGATGGATGCAGCAGGTCTCTCAGACCTCCAGCCTGCTCCTAGAACAGAAGCTGAGGCCCAGTGAATGAACAGGTGACTGGTCCAGACTGCAGACTGGAGCTGGAGACCTGCCCTTCCATTGCACCAGTTTAACCACTGGTCCCAGTTTAAGCACTGGTCCCAGTTTAACCACCGGTCCCAGTTTAACGACTGCTCCCAGTATAAACAGGCCCAGCCACCACGTCATCACAACTCAGAGTGGACGTAAAGAAAAAAAACCCAGCAGAGCAAATATTTATGTACGTGGAGCTCCCGAGCTGCTCCAGCACTTCCAAACGGCCTGGCTGAAACGTCCTGTCAGCCGGCACATTCTTCCTCTGCTGTTTTTGTTGGTATGACCCCCCCACCTCACCCCCCCACCCCCCACCCCGCTGACGTCTGTTTGACAGAGTAAAACGCTGATACCGGGTCACATTCATGTTCTCACATACAACAAAAATAAAACGGATTGCTGTGGAACAACGCTGAGAGCTTCACGGGGAAACGTCCACAAAGACATGTAGAAGGAATGGACTGAAGGTATAGCTCAGATGCTGTGTGAGTCCTCTCATACAGCTGTATACATGTTGTACTAGTGAATGTCGGGATGTATGTGTGTATGCGGGGATATAAGAAAGAATGTCGGACATCAAAATATCAGGAAAATAATCAAATAAACAGATGAATAATCACTTTGTTTGAGCTGCAGAGTAATGTGATGTGTGTGTGCCGTGGCTGACAGACGAGGAGCAGGCCCCGGTGGTGGGGTGTGTGTGTGTGTGTGTGTGTGTGTGTGTGTGTGTGTGTGTGGTGGTGGTGGTGGGGGGGGGGGGGGGCTCTGCCTCAGGCCACAGACCGAGCCCTGGGTACGGAGCTGCTATCTCCTGGCCTGGACTCCACTTGACCCTGCAGGACCACAGACTTATTTATAGGACCTCGTCTGAGTCTGTGTGTGTGTGTGTGTGTGTTTATCTGCGCATGTGTGCACGTGTGTCCTGCGCGCCTGCACGCCTGCCCGGGGGGGGGGGGGGGTTGGTCTTATCAGCGGCGTGGAGCATTCATCAGGGGTGACACTTTCTGCCATTCCTCGTTCAAAGCAAACAGTGGGCTTCACGTGCTATCAGCGCGCCGCGGGACGGCTAGCCTGACGTATGCGACCTGTCAGGGAGAAGTTACAGCACCGCCCCGGCGAGCCATCCATGCGCTACGCTGCCCTCTGTTATTCCTCCTGTGATAGGTCATTTGCTCGCACAAACCTTCCTTTCTTCCTCGGCCGATTCTCAAAGCTGAAACAACAGAGCGGCACCAACAGCTCACGGAGCTGCTCGCTCTCAACACCCCAGGGACGCTCAGTGGGTCTCATGTTGTTCTAGGGCTCTGAGAGGGGGCCACGGACGTGTGTGTGTGTGTGTGTGTGTGTGTGTGTGTGTGTGTGTGTGTGTGTGTGTGTGTGTGTGTGTGTGTGAGTTAACCCTACTACACCTTCCAGGCCTGGCAGATTTGGAGAGTTGCTCTGACATTAGAGGTGATTGAGGGTAATAAGATAAAGCGAGGTTGACTCAGACTGCAAAGCGTAGACCGGTCGTTTCTGTTCACCCCCCCCACCCAGGTTCGAGGGGGGGGGCAGGGTGGCCGGGTTGAAGTGATGTCAGCCAGTGGTTAAACGTCATATAACCACATTAGCTCTGCTTTGGTTAGAACCACATACAATAGAATAAAGAATAAAGAATAAAGAACTGAGAAAACTTTGTATGACTGTGTCAAAGTGCCAGAAGACAAACTGACATGCTATAGATGCAGAGTGACACTGTGTGAAACGTGTCTGTGCGTCCCGTGTCTATGACTGCAGAGGAGACAGAGATGAAGTCAGGCTCAGCCGAGGACAGGATGACAGGCTGAATGGAGGCTCAAAGAGCGGCTCAGGAACCTGGACCTGGACCTGGACCTGGCCCTGGACCTGGCCCTGGACCTGGACCTGGACCTGGACCTGGACCTGGACCTGGACCTGGACCTGGACCTGGCCCCGGACCTGGCCCTGGACCTGGACCTGGCCCTGGACCTGGCCCTGGACCTGGACCTGGACCTGGACCTGGACCTGGACCTGGACCTGGCTGTGGGAGGAGGAGAGAGGAGAAGCCTCCATGGCACCTCCTCCACTCTGCTTCCCTTCAGCAGCCTCCGACAGCTCTCAGACACAGGAGGCTCCTGGCCCCGGCCTCAGTCACCCAGTGTTCGGTCAGCGTGTCCACCCAGCCGGACCCGCAGATTTACTCTCTGTGGAGACGCTCTAAATGTCAGGCCCATCAGACCAGGAGCTCTGGCTGCTGAGACTCTGCCTCCAGGCTGCCAGCCACAACTCTACCTTTCACTTCAGGTTTGGGTTCAGATTTCACAGTTTCAACTCTTTTTTTGTTTCGCTTAGTTTCATCCGCAGCTGAGAGTGATTCTCGTGTTTCAGTGAAAAATAATCAAAGAAAAAAAGAAAACAAATAAAAACTCAGGTTTCAGGATCAGCACGACGACACTCTCACTCCTAGATCTGAGTCAGAGCTCAAACGTGGTGGGTGAGACAGATAGTGTGTCACAGTGACCAGAGGTGTCACTCCCTCCCCGCCCCCCCGCCACACACACACACACACACACACACACACACACACACACACACACACACACACACATACACGGTAGAGCATGATGTCATTGGCTGCCTGTCCGCTGAGTCGTGGACCAGCGCCATCAACACAGACGGAACGACTCACAGGCTCCACGCGAGCTGGGAGACCAGGGGGAGACTGGGGGGGGCATGGGGGGGGGCAGGAGGGGGGGGGGGGGCAGGAGGGGGGGGGGGGGCACCACAGTGTCCTCGAGAAGCTGCTGGGAGCAAAGACAATTCCTGCTGACCAGTGTCATCCACCCACCAGCAGTGACATCACCAGTTATCACCAGTTATAAATAGGAGATAAAATCAAAGTTAACAGGAACTGAGTGTGTCAAACCCCTCCTGCTCACAGCTGCAATAAAATGCTGGTCCAGAGTAAAGAAGCTGCGTTTTCAGTGTAACTTCATTTCCAGGTTTCAGTGTGAGTGAGGACCCAACAGGAGGTCGTTCACAGAGCTCAGAACCTCATTAGATCCCTCGTTAGATGATGAAACCACACTGATTAGAGGAGTTCCTCATTGCTCTTTATAATGGAAGCAACTCCAATCACACACAACACTTCCTAGTACAGCCTGAGAAATCTACACTCACCATAACATGGTACACGTGTGACTAAAATACTGTTTTCATGTGAGTGAGGCCTTTAAATGTCTCCAGAATCAGAAGAACTTTATTATGAGTGTGTAACTGCACACACGTACATACGGATGCTTGGCAGCCTTATCCTGTCTGCATGTGTGTGAGACGGAGGCTCTGTGCTGACAGGCAGCTCTCTCTCTCTCTCTCTCTCTCTCTCTCTCTCTCTCTCCTCATACTTCACACCAGCCTGAGAACAACCTGACGGACACATCGCAAATGTTTGTCCAACGAGTCTGAGGACGTTTGTCAGATTCACGAGTGTCTGGGAGGAGGTGGGTGTGTGTGTGTGTGTGTGTGTGTGTGTGTGTGTGTGTGTGTGTGTGTGTGTGTGTGTGTGTGTGTATGTGTGTGTGTGTTTGGGGAGGGGGGTGTTATCACACTCGTTGGGGCCTTTTCACTAATCGGATCATTAGTGGAGTAGATACCAGGAATCTCATCGAGCTCCTGACTGTTTTCACCTTTTCACTGGACGTGGAAAACTCTCATTCATCTCCTTATCATGTTGTAGAGGCTTCAGACGGACCAGCAGACTGCAGCTTTCCCTCCTCCTCTCTCTCCCTCTCTCTCCCTCTCTCTCTCTCCCAGTCTGACCTTGTGCTGTGCTGCAGGATTTGGCTGCATGGTGATTGGGAACGTGCTGCCTGGCGACTTTTATCATTCCTGTCTGTCAGAGACGGGAACACTCATGGCCTGTGGGGATGGCTGCCTGGAATTCTCTGGAGAGGTCTGCTGTTGGCTCAGACTGCAGGGGTCAGAGGTCACGTCCACCACTGGCCACATACCAGGAAGACAGGAGAGGAGAGGGTGGCACGACCAGACCGGAGCTGTTTGTCCATCGCAAAATAAAAATGATATTTCCCTCTGTGGGTCCAGAACATAGTTTTCTTAGATCTTTGAATCAGATGTAGAAACAGTTGAGTCTCCTCCTCTGTCCATCTGGTCTGAAGGGAACTGGTCATGTGACCCCTACGTCAGGTCACGTGACCTGGAGATGTGAACAAAGTGTTTCCATCACACTTTGAGATCAGCTTCTAGATGGACACGTCTGGAGGAGCAGCTCAGGAGAGGTTTGTGATATTTAGGTTTTACACATTTCTCTGGGTGATGGAAATGCAGCTACAGCTTTGAAGACGTGTTACGGTTTCTTTGAGAGAAAGATTCAGAATGTAGAATGGACGTGACTGGCAGAGGGATCTGTGATTGATAGATAGGTGGGTAGAAACATGGAGAGGGAAGAACATGATCATAAATTTGGAAAAATAAATAACTCCATGTCTGTGTGTGTGTGTGTGTGTGTGTGTGTGTGTGTGTGTGTGTGTGTGTGTGTGAAGTCCAGGAGCCAGGACAGACATGATTTACTTCTACGTCCATGTGAAGCTCATTACGTCTGAACACACACACACACACACACACACACACACACACACACACACACACACACACACACCCCTCCACAATGATCCCACCTGTGGGGGGTGGGGGTGTATAACCCTCATGAACTAACTATAGTTCTATAGTTCTAGAATCCACTCTAACTAATCAGTTCCAGTCATTCTCAGCAGGACACAGCTCAGCTTTAAGAGTGTGTGGCCTCATCAAATAAAATGAATCCGTTTAGAATCTGAAAACACAGAAACAGGGAAGGTACGAGCTGTTATCAACAGGTACAATGGAAAACTTTTGGCTTCATATGAAATGTGTTATTTTACCTGCAACACATCAGTTAAAGGTGTTAATCTGATGGAGCTGAGGCAGGTGGACGAACCAGCATCTTAGTCTGGATTTAATCTGGATTTGCGTGACTACAGACAGAGTGAAAACGACTCAGAGCCGTCAGATAAAACTGTCAGAGCAGCGAGTCGCTTCAGTGGGTTTCAGCTCAGAGGCTGAAAGTTGGAGGAGAAGCTGTGAGTCTGCAGCTTGCTGTCATTGTTAGCATGGTTCCTGTGCTGTTATGGTTATTACAGTTTATTCCTAATCTCGCTCCTAACAGAGGTGAATGATCAGCAGGGGAGACAAACTGTGGCTTGTTACTAAGAAGAGAAAAATGAAAGTAATGAATAGATAATAGAGAGCTGATCTCAGGCTCCCATTAACAGACAACAGTCTGCTATCAGAGCGTGTTCGTGTTTCAGCAGCAACATGAAATCTGAAGAGGACTCTCCTCTCCTCCGTCTCCTCGTCTTATGAGCCTCTCGTCTCCCTCTCAGCCTCGTCTCTTCCAAGTCCGCGATTTCACAGTGGAGCCGACTCGCACAACGCTCAGTATCATTCGACAGCCGTCCACATCAAACCAAAGCAAACAGCGGATCAAAAGCCAGATACCTGTTGTAGCTCTTCTTGGTTTTAATGAAATTTCCAAGGTGTTCTGAAAACGAAGCGCAGCGTACATAAACAGAGAGCGATCGCACCAGATCGCTGTCTAGGGCGTTAATTGAAGAACATCTGTAATGAACACATACTTGACCCCTGATAGCATCTCCATGCGATTGGCTCCGGGGCGATCTCAATATGGAGGCTGTTGTTTTTGCTGCGGCTGGAGAGAGCGGGGCGCTCTGCGAGGGCCAGCCCGGCCGCCATGTTGTGCTCCTCCGCTCCAGGCTGCGGAGAACCGGCCGAGGAGGAGCCGGAGCCTGGAGGAGGCTCTCACCACGTCACCTGACCTGTCCCAGTCACCTCACACACCTGAGGCAGGGTCCAGTCATGCTAACTCTCCCTCCTGGTTTCTCTGGTCTGATCTGTTTCCAGCTGAAACCAGCGTGAGCTCGTTCCATGGAAGCAGGTAAAGTCCAGAGGAGCGGAGAGAGTGGCAGGGCAGTCTGCAGTGGCAGGAACGCCTGACGTTTCCCCCAGAGGAGCAGAGAGCAGCAGGAGAGGAGATCGTGTCCATCCAGAAGCTGATCTCAAAGTGTGATGGAAGCACTTTGTTCACATCTCCAGGTCACGTGACCTGACGTAGGGGTCACATGACCAGTTCCCTTCAGACCAGATGGACAGAGGAGGAGACTCAACTGTTTCTACATCTGATTCAAAGATCTAAGAATTTTATTTTGAGAATAACTGTAATAGGAACAGAGTTCCTGTGGATGGTTGATAAACTGGGAGGAAGGAGCTGCTCTCTCTGGTCCGCTGTGGTTCCAGCTGGGAGGAGACCATGGGACGTTCATGTCTGTGTGTTTCTACACCTGGTTTCTCCATGTTTTCCATTCATTTTCTCCTCTTTTTCCCCTCCATCAGGATGAGATGTCCCGTTACTTTCACAGTTCTCCACTAAACTCTCACAAAAACGTCTTAACAAAAACCCGATGCTTGACCAAACTGTTTTTCTCTTTTTTATCCCAACACCTGTAAAGCCTTGGCTCTGACAAACACCTGACACGTGAAGCGAAAGAACTGAATCGTCCTGAGAGGCTGCAGCGACGCGGGCCGCCGAGGCCTGGGTGAGACAGAGCGGAGAGCAGCCCACATACTGCGAGGGAAGCAGTAAAGTCAATTACATTAGGTTTATGGATGATTTGGCCCCGTGGAGCGGAGACTCGGGCCCGTCCGTCAGCGCTCCGATCGGCTCGTAAACACGGGCTGGGATGCATCCTCGCTCAGCTCCGAGCGCTGCGGCTCCGCTCTGGGATCCCGAGAGCCTCTAATCACAACCAGGTGCCTCCCTTCAAATTAACATATGGTTCTAACTTTCCCCCTATTTTGACAAATGCATACCTGGGTTGCTGACTAGTAAAACCGTAAAATGAATTCTTCTTTTTTATTATGAGCAGCAGACGAGGACGGGGCAGAGCGAGGGAGCTGCCAATGATTTCACCTCCGCACACGACCACGATCACGCTCCCTTATTAGAGCCGGGCCTGTTTGACTTGGCCCGGCCACGGCCTTTCTTCTTCTCCTCCTTCTCCTCCTTCTCCTTCTTCTTCTTTCATTGGAGCGTTATTGGTTTGTATGTGCGGGGCGCGGTAACGCACTGTAACGTGATGTGTTCCTGATCTGTGACTGCAGGGAAACGTTCTGCAGCTGCTGCAGGTGGAGCTGAGCTGCTCATCCACCTCTGATAAACCTGGAGACTCTGGTCCAATATGGCCTCCGTGTGACATTTCACCTTGAAATGATCTAATAATGGCGATAGTACAGATCCATCATCACATCATCATTCATGTACAGATTTCAGATACTGAAAAGCAGCTAAAATGACAGAAGATGTGATGTAAAAACACGTGAGTAGCAGATCAGAAACAGCCAATCAGAGTGAGGCCTACATGTGGTTGCCAGATCAGCATGAAAGGAGCCAGATCTGCGCGGGGACTGAGTGTAATAGGACAGTAGAACAGGCTCTGATGCTCTGATGGAACCAGAGCTCATAGCTTCAATGACAACACAGAGGAACGTTCTATCCCAAAGCTGAGGGTCATGATCATCCAATTATGAAGATGATGAGTCTGAATCCACATTTCTGTTATGAAGAAATGTCTAATTGAGGCTATTAAAGTTTAATTAAGAGGTCTTATTGCTTTTTAATCATGCACAGGTGCCTAATCAAAGCCCAGGTGCAGGTCCTCTTGGGTTTAGTTGAGAGGAGTCAGTAGGAGCGTCTGATCTTCAGGATCAGCCTCTCTCCAGTGTCCAGCTCC
>CM055207.1:1395478-1410478 GCA_029224185.1 Karalla daura | reverse complement strand
TGCTTTACGAGCTCTCAGAATGTAATTACATGTTATTAAAACAATAAATGTTGTTAAAGAAAGAACACGTGGAGCGACGGACACACGACAAACATGCAGCTACGCAAAAACAAAAGAAGATAAAGGAAAAGAAAACATCTGAAGAGAATTATATTCATTCTTATTGGAGTCTGTTTAGAGTGAGAACATTAATATGAAAAGTATAGAAATCAAATAAACACATCAGCGTAATAGCATCTGGATGGTGGTTTTTTGTAATTATTTTTCAGGTTTTCAGAAAAGGTGGAAACACTTTTTTCAGCAAAGATCAAAGAACTTTGCTTTCTTACTTTGAACCAAATGTATGATAACAAATAAAAGCTTGCAGAGAATGCATCTGACTGGGGGTCAGATGCAGAGTGCCCTCAGTTTCCACCCTGTTTTCAGTTTGTCTGGTTTAGTGTGTAGAGCGTATTTCATGTGACTGATGGGACGTAGAGCAGCACTAACAGACCTGAGGTCAGAAAACTGAAAACTGACACTGATACCAGAGACGGAGCACAGCCAGCAGCACCAATATACACCAGTACATCTGTGACTGGAGGAGTCAGAGCCTCCCCAGCCTCCACCACGGAGCTGCAGAGGAGCAGTGATGGAGTCCTCTCACCTCTGTGCTCCTCTGGCTGCGGCTGCTTCCTCCGGACGTGGTTCCTCCTCTCCCTCGGCTGCTCCTCCTGGGTTCCTCTCTGCAGGCGTGGAGCTGGACCTGGGGCCAGAGCCTGGGAGCGGTGCAGAGCAGCGTGCATGGCCCTCCGCTCACATCGCCTCCGCTTCACCGAGAGGAAGAGGAGAGAATATTCATCAGGACCTCCACCCCGGCCTCGTTCAGCTGAAACAGTTTAAGATCCGACTTTAATTGAGTTTGAACTCGCATGAAAGACGCAGAAACCGGCCGTTTGGATGTTTGCTCTGGAGAGTCCTGGAGAGACGCCATGTTAGTGTTAGCGCTGAGCAGAGGAGCGCTCCGGCTCCACGTCTGCCATTGTTCCTGCAGCGAGGTCGCTCTGGGCGCCGCACGTGGCCCGGACCCAGCGTCTGTTTGTTTACAGAGCCGATGCATCCCCGAGCCGGCCGCCAACTGATCAATTTACACCATTTACAAAGAGCAGACTTTCCACCCTCCTGGACAAATATTAAACACATCGAGCGGGTGGATTCGGTAGCTTGGAGAGCCCCCACAAGGTGTCGATGTGAAAAATGAGCCTCTCACTGAGATCCCAGACAAGCCAAGTCTGAACACTACATCACATCCTGAGGCCTGCGCCATAGGCCACCACAAACATACAGCCCTGTTTTCTTTAATAAGCTCTGTTTGGAGAAGCGCTCATATACTTAGAGGACAATAAAACGCTCATAAATGTATGCGACGCCTTGTAAAAATAGCACTTTTTCGGAGCGGGCTCCTTCAGTAGGTCAGGAAACCTGACATTACTCCGACTCACATGACACAAATTCACAAACGAGATTCTGTGATAAAAGATAAATTCTTCAGCCAGATAATGTTAGAACACCAGAGGCAGCGAGCACGGTTATCAGAAAGGGAGAGGAAACAAAGGTCACTTCTCTTAAGTACATGCAGCGCCTCATTCTTCCTGGGTGTTTTCAGGGAACTGACTGTGTTTGATCTGGCAACCTTTGCTCGTCTCAGCTCGCCTCAGCTCGCCTCCTCCACTCACATCCAGATCTGCTGGCTTCCAGTTTCCTCACCACACCATTTTCTGTTTGTTTTGTGTTTGTTTTTGGACTAAAATCAAACAGTTTTCTGTATTAACTGCTAATTACAAACAAACAATTAAGAAGAGAGAGAATCCAACTCCCTGGCAGAGGTAATGTAACGTGTTTCCCATAATTCAGACATTTTAATTATTACATTTTGAAGCTTTTTGGGTTTGGGTCTGAAGGTCTAGATGGACACATCCAATAAACAAGCTCATGGATGAAACCATTTTGAAGCGTGATGGAAACAGTCTATTAGACAGATACAAACAACAAACAGTCTCCCTCATTCCATCAGATAACATCTCCTATAGCAGGAGGTTCAGGTGAAAGCACCACTGCCTGTTGCTGACTGTGAATGGTGCGTTCTCCTCTATGGATGTTGTGCAGATGTTGTGCAGCTGCTGCAGGAACCGGCCCTGGACGGGCCACTAGAACCTGACCTCTGACCTCTGATCGCCCGGCCAGGAACCGGCCCTGGACAGCCACTAGAACCTGACCTCTGACCTCTGATCGGCCCGGCCAGGAACCGGCCCTGGACGGGCCACTGGAACCTGACCTCTGACCTCTGATCGCCCTGGCCAGGAACCGGCCCTGGACAGGCCACTAGAACCTGACCTCTGACCTCTGATCGCCCCGGCCAGGAACCGGCCCTGGACGGGCCACTAGAACCTGACCTCTGACCTCTGATCGGCCCGGCCAGGAACCGGCCCTGGACGGGCCACTAGAACCTGACCTCTGACCTCTGATCGCCCCGGCCAGGAACCGACCCTGGACGGCCACTAGAACCTGACCTCTGACCTCTGATCGCCCGGCCAGGAACCGGCCCCAGCGCCACTGACGCGGGCGGGTTTTCAGTCCTTAGAAATGCAGAGAGAAAATAAAGAAATAAAAGAGGAGTTGGATCTGGCAGCCATATGTAGGCCACAGGCAGGCCGGGCTCAGCAGGCACCTGGGTACCTGCCCACATTCGTAATGTCTGCCTTCATTAACTGCCAAGGTGGTTAACCCCAAAAAGAAAACTCAGGATTCCAAACTTCCTCTCAGAAATCTGCTTGTGACTCCCATCTTCCTTAAAATTCATCATTCAAGACGATGTTTCTAGAACATGTTCTAAAACTGGTAGGAGCAGGATCTGGTTTTACTCAACCTTTGTTTGATTTTTGTTCTGTGTTTGTTGGACTTGGTGAACTACTGATGGATTCTTCTGTGTTAGAGCTTCATTGATAGTTTCCAAGCAGAGAGATGAGCTGGAGATACTGGTGGAGACTGAGAGAGGAGAACAGTCCTGGAGAACATCCAGCCAGGACCACCTCCATGTGGAGTTCTCCATGGAGCTATGAGATATGAACTCTGTGTAGAGGATCCTCTGGACCTGCAGCCATCAGGCTTTATAATCCCTTTGAGGATCAATAGTCATTATACTCCTAAAGAGGTTGACTCCAGGACAGCCATTGTTTATGCATCCTACCTTATCCTACCCTACCCTACCCCATCCCATCCCATCCCATCCCATCCTACCCTACCCTACCCTACCCTATCCTCTCCTACCCTACCCTACCCTACCCTACCCTACCCTACCCTACCCTACCCTACCCTACCCCAGTCTGTGTCCACAGAGGCTGAGTAGGCAGCTGTTAGCAGCCCGGCTGCCAGAAGCTTCCAACATGTCTCCAGAGGGAAGGAGGGAGAAGGAGGGAGCGTTATCACCTGAGAGCTCTCACCGCTGGGGTAGTGGACTCTGCTTCCAGGAAACGGTCCTGAAGACACTGCATCCACTCAGCCTCATATCTTGACACACAGATTAGACGCCGCACGCTCGGAGGAACAAAAAAGGAGGTTGCTGTACATAAACAAAGCCGGGGCTAAACAATAACAGAGCGGTGCATTTGCCTCAGAAACAAGACAACAGTTACAGTAAATCACAGTCTGTTAAAAGGCTGGAGAGGTCTCCTCTGGGGAACCTCTTTAATGAAGCCTTAACTGATGGGCCTGGCTTAAAAGCCACGCAGAGCCCACCCAGACACAGATAGGACCCACTCTGGCAATTTATACCACGGTGACAACTGCGTGTGGGGAGGAGGGAGAGGCCTCCTAGACAAAGGACAACAGTGACACCCCGGTCCAGGCTGATGTTTCCTATTAGCTGCTCTCCCGATAAGTTATCAGCACATCTGCTTGTTTTACAGGATCCACTGGAGAAAAACGCCCGTTTACCGAAAGGGGAAAAGTGAAGATAAAAATAAAGAGCGAAGGAAAACAAGTGGCGTCTTCAAACGTGGCAGGTTATGGTCTGATCCTATCTGGAGCCTGAGCAGGGCTGAGACACGTGGCCTCGGAGGCTGGAGGAGATGAGGCGATAGGAGCGTCCGCTCCGCCTCGGCCTCTCATCCTTCGCCCTTCGTCTTCCTCACCTGGCAGCGTCCGGGTCACAGCCGCAGCACGCCGCCTGATGTCACAGCTCAACATGCAGGAGCTTTTTTTTATTTAGTCCGGGATGAAAATGTGAAACTTTTCCAGCGAAATCTTCAAAGTTTGACAGACGTTGTAAAATGAATGTTTGTTAAGAAGCCGTGTCTGCTTGTTTTGACTGCGCTGCTTATTTGGTCAGAAGTGTTTACAGCACAGAGACGGAGTTTTAACTTCTGCTCACTCGTCTTCATGCTGCTCTGGACACGAGCCGCTGTCCGGGGGTGTGAAAGTCCACGTCTCCCTCCAGCTCGTAGATAACGTTCAGTGATTCAGCGCCGCAGGACTTTGATGGTTTGGAACAACATGAAACTTTCCTCATTTGATTCACTGGCGCGGAACGATGAACGGCTGCTTTGGTAAATATATCTTCAACACCTAAGATGCATTTTGGCAAGAAAATCCCAATCAGTGCCTGGACAATCTGCAGAAATGAATTCAGTAATGCATCAAACAGAGACTGACTCTGAGGTTGAAGGAAACTGTGTTTAAAATGTAAACCTACGTATGTAAACCTGTAGCTACATCTCCAGAAGTGACACCTTCTGAGTGGAGAGAAAATGTAGCAGCAACTCCCTGAAACTCCCAAAAACCAATCAACGGTATAAATAATTTGGTTTGGGGACCTGAAATCAGCAAGTGGGGCCAACAAACAAATTCTGGACTGAGACTGAACCAAAAGTCTCTCGGTGGAGGTTATCTCTTCCCGTTCACTGGACGGTGACATCGTTGGGAAAACTATGCAGGAACGCCGCCTTCAATCACAGGAACACCACGACGGTCCGCTTCCTATTATAGTATCCGTGGGCTGGACGGTGTCATCAGGCGGGTGCTCGTAGCCGTCCTCAGCAGCTTTACTGTAATCGAGCTCTTGTTTTATTTGCCTTGGACCCAGAGCACAGATTGCAGTATTTCATGGTGAATTATAATGAACTTGATATTTGCAGCCAAAGATTCACACATGCAGCCTCGCTGCGTCTCCTCATCAGCTCCTCGCTGTCTGTCTCTGATGAATTATTCATCCAGTGGTCACATCTGATGCTTTCCTCCCTATGGTGTCTGTCCTACCTCTCTCTCCCTCGCTCTCTCCCTCTCTCTCTCTCTCCTCCTCTCCTCCGACCACCAGCCGAGCTGAACTGGGGCCAGATCTATGGGGGGGGGGTTTCATGGCCTGTAGTATTTACTCTGGGGTTAGTCCAGGATTTCCAACCCATGATTGTGAATTTATGTAGCAATCAATAGGAGGGGGATCCTCCAGCCCGGCTCGTTATGATAATTCCCGCTTTAGTTCTGATTAATCACATTTGTTTTGCACATGAGGGTGGAGGCACCGTAATGGGCTGCTTCCTGCTGCTACGGGACAGGTCTGCTGCTTCGACTCACACCAGGAGATTCACAGATCTACACGTTTTGGTTGTGAAATGAAACAAAATGAACAGATATGTTCAAGTACTCTAGTCCCTGAAGTCTGATGAAACCAGCATCCCATAGCTTCTATATTGATGCCAGAGAACAACATAATTCTCTAACCTAACCCTAATCCTAGCACTTTAGAATGGATATGAACCCCCGTAGAAATCCACAAAACCTAAACATCACAATAAAATCTGGCATTGGAAAGACATAAAAGGTGAGAAATCTTGAATATCTGGAACTTAGCTCCTCTCCTGAGCTGCTCCTCCAGACGTGTCCATCTAGAAGCTGATCTCAAAGTGTGATGGAAACACTTTGTTCACATCTCCAGGTCACGTGACCTGACGTAGGGGTCACATGACCAGTTCCCTCCAGACCAGATTCAAAGATCTAAGAAAACTATGGGAACATTACCTTAGAATTCCACCAGAATTAAGGGATGTCCCTAGGAAACTTTACGTAGAATTACAGCTTGTGTGTAAAACAGCCTTCAATGGAAAAAGCTACAGGTTGCAGCTGGTCGCTGGTCTTGTGTGATTGTGTGTTAGACGGTGAGGGACACACACCTGGGTGGAGGCCAGGCAGCGTGAGCGAGCAGCCACCAGCTTCACCTCTCCTCACACGCCGCTCAGACAGGTGGTGTTGGCCGATTTGTTTGAAACGAGAACGACTCGAGAATAACGGAAAGCAACGAGCTCCACGCACGCTTCCACGCTTCACTCGGACAAGCTGTTATTGGATGATTTTTTAACAGAGGATTTGGCAAGATTTAGAACTTTTGCCATTCTATAATAAACAATGGCGTGTCCATAGTGAAAATATTTACTTAATCCCTAAAGTGACTTATGGCAACTTTGGCTACTAAACAGAGTGTCATGAGTGTTATGGCGTCAGGTGCCACAGTCTGTATAAATACTGCCTGTACACTTGTTTATAGGAAAACCCCCATCTGGCTTCAGCCACAGTCAGACACGCTGGTGACCCCTTGGATTTTTCAAATGGAAAATATAACAGGGCTGTTTGCCGAGTGGGGGGGCGGAGGAGGGCTGGGGGGAGGGGGTGGGGTGGGGTGGGGGGTGGGGGGGGGGGTGTAGCGCTGCAGCAGTCAACTGTCAAGTGACAGACAAGACAACGTTGTAAAAGACTGCAGGCTCCAGGTCCCGGCCCAGCCCCGTAAACAGCCCCGCTTTTGAAGAAGTTTCCAAAAAAGCCCCAGCGGCCTTTCCACCCCCCCCCCCCCCTGTTTATGGGACTTTACACAGTTACAATGAAAAGTTCAACCGGAGGGATCGGCAGAACAAGAAGAAGGAGAAGAAGAAGAAGGAGAAGGAGAAGGAGAAGGAGAAGGAGAAGGAGAAGAAGGAGGAGAGGCATGGAACAGGAGCAGCACACTCCTGCAGCTCCTCACTCAGCTCACTCTGCGATTTATGATCCGACTGCAGCGCATTATTGAGCTTATTCATTTCAGGCCGCACTAAACAAGCCCAGCATTTTTTGTTACTTTTACCTATTTTATGACCAATGTGGTTTAGTCTAGAAGGCCCCTAAAAGCAGCGGGTGACAGTCGATGCATACACAGAGCTGCCGTAACTTATGGCAGATAGAGCGTTGAGCAGAGGTCAAAGGTCACACGCTTCAAATAAACACGACCCAGGCTACAACAACCGGGCTGGAAGCACAATGTGGAGGAACAGAAACATGAAGGAACATTGTTTGGAGGAAAGTCGTTGTCACGGCTTCACTGAATTACTCAGGAAACTTTACTGATTCCACATCAACACCGCACGGAAAATCCTGTTAAAGTAGAAATGTAGAAAACACAAAAGACAATGTGGATCAGAAACATAAATGAACAGATAAGTAGACTCCAGGCCTCTGGTGTGGAGCTCGGGGCTGTGTGGTGACAGGGTTGGAACACTAAAGTGCATCTTACGATAGGAAAGGATGAAGTGACGTGAACCTACGTTTACAGACACGTTTCAGCCTATTATTAGCTTTGGCTTCAGTCTCTGGAGTTAAGTCTGAAAGCCTTTAGCTCGCAAACAAACTTCTCAGTTTACACAAGTTTTTACGTGAACGGAGCAGACACACACTGTGTGCAAACACAGCGAAACTGGTGTCAAACTGGTGATTGTACAACACTGCTTCTTTTCGGGCTGTGTTGATATTCAGGCTGATAATTTGTGTTTATTTGGACCTAAACGTCCTCCTCAGCGCGGCTCCGACACTCTCCTCTTCCAAACTGCTGTCAGGCGCGGCTCTAAGTGTGTGAATTTGGTGATTAGTACGAGGGGAAGTGTGGGCCCGGACGCAGGTTGCTCCTCTGGACGTGCAGCTGGGCTCCTCGTGTTCCCCTGCTTCAGTGTTTAGCTCGATCCTCATCCATCACAGCAGGGACCCAGCCACAGACGCCTCAGCAACACTTCAGACGGAGCTGGACTGGGCTGGACTGGGCTGGACAGGACTGGGCTGGAGCTGGACTGGGCTGGACTGGGCTGGACTGGGCTGGACTGGGCTGGGCTGGGCTGGGCTGGGCTGGGCTGGACTGGACTGGACTGGGCTGGACTGGGCTGGGCTGGGCTGGGCTGGGCTGGGCTGGGCTGGACTGGGCTGGGCTGGGCTGAGATGGAGCAGCTTCAGCTTCAGCTTCAGCTTCAGCAGCTTCAGCAGCATCATTTCCAGGTCAACGATGCCGACAGAGATTAAATATTCCAGAGGAGACAAGCTCTTCACAGTCCTCCAGTCTCCATGATGGATTCATAGAAGAAGAGTTTTTAATAGCACTCTTCTTCTATGAATCCATCATGGTGCAGCTCTGCCTGTTCCTCACTGCTGACCACAGAGGAAACATCACCACAAACTACGAAAGAATAGAATAGAATAGAATAGAATAGAATAGAATAGAATAGAATACAATACAATACAATACAATACAATACAATACAATACAATGCAATACAATACAATAGAACAAGACATGCTGCAAGGACAATAAAGCTGCAAAGGCTACATGGAGGTGCTGTCTTTGTCTCTGCTGTACATAAATTCTGTTGGACACTTCAGTTGAATCTCATTTTATCAAGTCTGATCTGATTTTATTTCCTATCATCTAGTCCAAGCTGTTACAGCACTGAGCGGAGTCTAACCTCAGGATCTCCACATTCCCCAAGTAGAGGAGAAGAGACCAGAACAGACTTAAACGGTCTCTGTTTACGCAGCTCAACGTACAAGCAGATCGTGTTCCTTTGTCTGCCTCGGAGCCGGGTCCCTGGTCAGCCGCTGGAGGCACCGCTTCCACTAGGATACGCTTCCTGGGACTCTCCAGCTTGGAGGGAACTGAGGACGGAGCAGAAGGCAGGGGAGTGGTGCCAGAAGCATCCGGAGACGTGACCGTGACCTGGTGTGAACTCGCAGGAACATGGAGGGCCGAGTCACAGAGCTTTGGGTTCTTTTAGAGGAAAACACATAAAATAGTCCCTGAGCCCTAGCTGGAACTCTTCAGCAGTAAATTCTGTCAGTGACTGTTTCATGTTGAGTAGAAATGCTTGGTTCCTCCAGCCTGACACGGCCGAGCCAGGACATGGAGGAACTCTGCAGAAACATCTTCATCTTCACATCAGACGACGACAGGGACCGACAAGAAGCTCCAAACAGGGCAGAGTGGGCAGAATCAGTTCTCAACTGATCAGTGATTGAATGGAACATTTGGTCCAGGTATCACAGTGATGAACACCTGAGGGATGCTGAGGACACCCTGGGACTCATCGGGACATCACGTGTCACTTCAGTCTGGAAAGATCTCCCAGAAGGATGAAGATCAAGACACTCCAGCAGGAACTCATCCACATCCACACACAGACACACGCTCTACTGGGACCGACTCTAGACCTCCTATATGTTAGTGAAGAGCTCATCTAGAGATATGATAGTATAGACAGTCAGAGGTTTGAGGAGCAGCATGGCTGCTAGCTGATCCCAGGTCAGTGTGTGACCGTCACCTCTCCTGCTGGCTCACCTGCAGAGCGGCTGCTCCGCTGGCATCCTGAGTAATGACCTGTGTGTTTAACTTGCTCAATACAAAGAAGCCATGTAATCTAAATACATAAGGTAATATAAATACAAGAGAACCGTATAATCTCACACAGTGTGGTAGCAGGCCTGTGTGTGTGTGTGTGTGTGTGTGTGTGTGTGTGTGTGACGGGGACATCTTGGCTGTACCTCCCGCTCCGTCTCTGGTCGGGCAGGCTGGCACTCGCTGTGTTTAAAGAGCGCCCGGAAAGTTTACAGAGCGTGTACTTGTGCCGGCTCTGTGTGACAAGCTCTAACGCACCATACCCATCAGCCGCAGAACAGCCGCAGACCTCCCTGGAATCCACTCTGCCACTTTCCATTCAAGCATTTCCATGCATTCCCCAGCTTCCTTCACTGTCCTGTCTGGAGAAAAAAACCCTGTTGACAATTAATACTGGCTTTGTTTGTCAGGCGGTGAGCGGACAGGCTACCGGGTATTCACCTCGCCTGGCCCGGCCCGGCCCGGCGGCACCACCCACAGCTCCGTCCTGGTCCCCGCTGGAAAACTAGACGCAGCTTCCCACTAAGAGGAGGCTCCATCACCGCCCAGGGATACAGGAGAGGGTGCTAAGCTTCCCCAGAGCCCAAACAATCACATCCATCACTCCTGGTTTGTATTGATAGATGATCGGCCGTGCCAAACCAAACAAACACCAACAGAACCTACAAAACCCAAATGATGATTAACGCGGTTTGAAATCTGCTTTTTCATAGAGGTGCACCTTCTCCCTCCATCTATCTATCTATCCATCTATCCATCTATCTATCTATCTATCTTAGCATCTACCTACCCACCAAACAACGCTCCTACCTTCCCATCCTATCCCATCCCAGATGTCAGTGAAGCTGAGAGCGTCTCCTCTCACCCTGATGATCGTCTCCAAGTGTTTCTCTGCTCCCTCAGAGAGTTTCATCACGGGGTTAATGGAGCGTGTTACTGGAGCGTGTTACTGGAGCGTGTTCCAGTCCCTCCACAGACCGACACACACACACACACACACACACACATCGAGCCATCGATGTCCTGGTAGCTGCAGCTGTTTTACCTGCTGAGCAGCAGACGTGGAGACGATGTCGACCAGACGACATCAGGAGAAGACACCAAGTCGAACACGGGTTCAACGTGCAGCTCTTCCTTGTTTGTTATCAAACTGCTTCATGTTACTTAAGAGGGAAACTTCAGTTGAAATATGATGTTTTCAAGCTTCGCTTCTTCCCCCTTTCACATAATAAATGCTGCTTTTAGCCAAAACATCTCCTGGGCCCTCGGCCTCTCCCAGACACCGGGGCCGTGCTTTAACATTTCTACTACTTCAGGAACGATAATAACATGATTTTGGAATTCGGATAACATCCAGGAGCGTGCGTCCTTCACGCTTCAGCGGAGGTGGACGTCGTTGATGTTTCACCCGTGTTTGGACTCTGTGACCGCCATCCCATCATCGATCTGTTATTCCAACTCATCGCTGCAGATATTCCTAACAATAACGCGTCTCCGTGATGTCAGTTCCAGGAAGCCACAGCCCAGAGAACCTGTTTACAGTAGACCAGGCGCTCCGCAGCACAGGGAACCAAACTGCAGGACGACGTAGAGATCCATCACTGCCTCACACACACCCCTGGATTATGTAATCTCCATTTACTAAACTCACATAAACAACATCTAGCAGCACAGATCCCGTCTCTCCAGAAGTTGAACTTTTTGTCAGGCTCTTCCACCTTCAGCTGAAAACGTGGCGAGGCCTTAAAAGTGCAGCTTCACACTCCACCTCTGTGGAAACCTCGAGATCCTAGACATAATGTAAACGTCTGCTTTATGTCCGCTCAGGCTGCAACACACACTTCATTAGATCTGAATTTTTTTGTGACACTCACTGTAAAAAAAAGAGGAAAGAAAAGAAAATCCACACTGAGGCCGATGCTGCATGTGGGAGTGTGACGGTTTGACTCTGAGCCGGGTCCATGGGAGGCGTCATGTGACCTCCTGCTCCGTCGTCCTCCGACTCCTCCAGACTGGGAGGAGCAGACTCCTCCAGCATCAGAGGAGCAGACTCCTCCAGACTGGGAGGAGCAGACTCCTCCAGCATCAGAGGAGCAGACTCCTCCAGCATCAGACTGGGAGGAGCAGACTCCCCCAGCATCAGAGGAGCAGACTCCTCCAGACTTAGAGGAGCAGACTCCTCCAGCATCTGACTGGGAGGAGCAGACTCCCCCAGCATCAGAGGAGCAGACTCCCCCACCATCAGAGGAGCAGACTCCTCCAGCATCAGAGGAGCAGACTCCTCCACCATCAGACTGGGAGGAGCAGACTCCCCCACCATCAGAGGAGCAGACTCCTCCACCATCAGAGGAGCAGACTCCTCCAGCATCAGAGGAGCAGACTCCTCCACCATCAGAGGAGCAGACTCCTCCAGCATCAGAGGAGCAGACTCCTCCAGGCCTGGCGCTGACGTAACGCTCCCTCTGAAACGCATTTAGTCGAGAAAACAAACCCAGTAGGGACAGTAATGATGAGTGGCAGTGGACACACTTCAGGTTACCTAATACCAGCCACAGAACCAGACCTGGCAACCCGAGAGCAGCCGTTACCTCACAGCTCAGAGGTCGGCCTCGGGAGAAGTGTCTCCACTAATGTTCTGCCCTGGGTCGCTTCACGCTGCGTTTCGAGAGACGCTTAAACAATCTGCCAAGTCTGAATGAAAGTGGAACATTTTAGTAAGTGCGAGGCGATTATGTTGTCCCAGAAGCCCAGAGCGAGGATGGCAGGGCCTGCGCCACCTTCCAGCGTGCTCCAGCCGGCGTTTGTCAAGCCGCCCGCTTACAACACGCAGCGAGTTTGCTCTGGGTGTGAAACGCAGTCACTCCCATCGATACGGCACAAAAAAGGTGAAAAGTGTAAATGTGTGAGACGTTCTGTTGAGCGTAGCAGACAGTTTAGACGTTCTCATCTGAAGTTTAGTTTGTGCTGATTGCTTAAGTGCTCCTGTCTCTGTGTTCTCTCGTTTGATGTCTTTAGATCTCAGAAATTAAACAAAATATGAAAATAAGGCTGAAAACAAAAACTACAAATCACCTTCAATCTGGAAAGCTCGAGACCTGACAACTGTGTTAATATCTGGCACAGCTTCCATTCTCCTGTCTGAGAGCTTTCTATTATTACTGTTACACTGTAAACAAACATCGATTAGAATGCACTCATTTCCATGTGAGGCCGTCCATCCGATCCCATTCCCAAACATAGTCACTTCCTACGGGAGAACCTCAGCGGGACCAGGAGCTCTGCTCCTCCATCTCCTCTGTGTTCAGCAGCTACGCAACATCACCTGGTCCACCCAGAGATGCTCTGCACACACACACACACACACAGACACACACACACACACACACACACACACACAGCCTCAGAGATACACACCAGAGCTTATTCCTCCTCCCAAACACAGGAGCGTGACACGCTGCAGGAGTGAAGAACTCTCTGGATAAGGACCATGAGCATTTCCCCACCTAACGCACTCTTTTCATTTTTCCTTTTTTTTCCCATTTTCCAGGCCGCTACAAATAGCCATGTATTTGAAAATTGTACAAATGCAGAATTGATGAGTCTGGCTCCCAGCAGCATCTTTAACAATGTGTCGGCCTCATCAGACACGTAAAGCTGAGAGGAGGAGGAGGAGGAGGAGGAGGAGGAGGAGATGCTGCTCTTCTTTTATCCAAGATCCAAGTTTATCCAGATCAATGTGATCCTGTGTACTCTCACTGTTTTATAAGGGCAGAGAAATGGCGTTGGGTCTATATACGAGCATATTAGGACAGTCAAGGTTTAGTTTATTAGTACAGAAGCTCACATTCAGTTCTCAGCGCTCCACACAGGCGAGGAAACACTGGAAAATGAAAACAGAATCAAGTAAAATTATGGACATTTCTGTCTGGTGTTGAAGCCTCTGGAGCAGAAATCTAATCAGCGTCTCTTTGTTGTTAAAAATGGAGAGAGTGGAGGGATTTATTTGACCTGTTGCTCCTACTTTGGTCCTCAGAGAAACACAGAACAAAGTGTTGGTCAACAGAACATGAAGATGCAGTGAAGATGAAGTGGTTAGTATCAACGCTATGGGAGAGCTGCAGTAAACGACCGTGTTTCCAGCCTGATTCGGAGGAGATGACGGCTGAGGAGCAGAGAGGCTGAGAGCAGCTTCACCTGCTGGTTCACCTGCTGGGGCTTGGCTGAGGACCACCTGAGGCCCTGGTGCTTCAGACCAAGCAGCAGCTCCGACGCGTGCTTGGTTGTACGAGTCGATGCTTCAAGGATCCAAATAGCTGGGGATATCAGCCCTGGACGGCTGCATCACTTTGTTATATTTATTCAAGAGGAAATAATTCTGCATCTCTGGAGTGTTTAGAGAGATCTAATGCAGATAAGTGCACCAGGAATTTCTAATGAATGATGTCATGTAAATTGAAGCCTGCTGTTGGTTGTGTGTAGCTGATATAATAAATAGCTGTACTTTGGACAGCGAGCTTGAAAAATATCTATTTGTGATGAGAGCAGATAAGTGAGGACTAATATGGCCATCGCCTTTTGTCTGATTGGCAAAAGGCTCCAACATGCGCACACCCTAAACTATGTGCTGCTCCCAGCAGGACCAGGACCAGGACCAGGACCAGGACCAGGACCAGGACCAGGACCAGGACCAGGACCAGGACCAGCACCAGCACCAGCACCAACACCAGCACCAGCACCAGCACCAGGACCAGGACCAGGACCAGGACCAGCACCAGCACCAGGACCAGGACCAGGACCAGGACCAGGACCAGGACCAGGACCAGGACCAGGGCTGAGGGGGGGGGGGGGGGGGCAGAGCCGGGAACACCCGGCAGCTCCAGCAGCAGCTCCTCACTTGTGTTTAATGAGCTCGAGCTGTTTGGAAAATAAAGGAAAAGGTTCTGACGCGTGTAACATCTTATCTGCCCTTCTCCTCTCTTCCTCTGTGATTCCTGCTGCCAGGCCAAGACAAGCAGAGCCAGGAGCCAGTGGAATCCAAGCAGGAGGAGAGGAGGAGGAGGAGGGGAGGAGGAGAGGAGGAGAGGAGGAGAGGGGAGGAGGAGAGGAGGAGGAGGAGAGGAGGAGAGGGGGGAAAGGAGAAGGAGAGGAACAGGAGGAGGAGGAGGAGAGGGTAAGAGGAGGGGAGGGGAGGAGAGGAGGAGAGGAGGAGGAGAGGAGAAGGAGGAGGCAGAAAAGCAGTGGAGAAACAAAAGAAGGGAGGAGAGATGGACGGATGGCATCAGACGAAGCGG
>CM055207.1:1385478-1392978 GCA_029224185.1 Karalla daura | reverse complement strand
CAGCATCTATTAAGTGTGTGTGTGTGTGTGTGTGTGTGTGTGTGTGTGTGTGTGTGTGTGTGTGTGTGTAAGCTGCCATAGAACAATGTGATCTGAGCTGCTGTGGGTTCTGGGACAATGGAAAGGAAAAGCAACAGTTCTGTCTTTGATTAATGTGCTGTTACCATGTTTATGTCCTCAGGTTCAGAACAAGCAAACAAAGCGGCGGAGAGACTGTGACTGGCTGCACGTCAGTCGGAGCGCGCCGGGACGGTGGCGTGTGTGTGGGAAGGAGAAACCAAAGACGTCGCCTGGTGGAGGATTCCCAACATCTGTAAACAGCTGAATAATCGTTCCATTCTGCTGCTGCCTCGCGTCAATCAAGCTGCTTTTCCTTTCTGTTTGAGCAAATCGTGAAAATATTGTTTTAGAATAGAAATACAAAAACAAAGCCAGATAAACAACATTATCACACTCGTACAAACAGTCTGCTGACGGTTATTATTGTGACTGTGGAGCGATCGTTCTTCACACGAGATTAAAAGTCAATATTAATTCCCACTATCAGCCGCACGTTCACCTGGAGAACGTGAGCGGACCTTCTCTCTCTCTGCTTGTGTTTCTTTGCTCTATCAGATCAGCTGCATCCCTCCACAGACACGTTCCCTCCCTGAGCAGAATGGAAATTACAACATGTTTGTGTTTCATAAAGGCCAAACTGGTCGAGCGCAGCAGGAAAGGTGATATGTTCACATTTAACTGTGTTAAGAGTTCATTTAGAGCCGACCAGGAGCCAGAGTAGTGGAAAGACACACAGACACCGTTTTATTTTGCTACTTATTACTTTAGCAAAAGAGACAAACTTTAAATTCAGGAGTTATACGCTTATATTTCTTCTAACAAGGGTTCCAAGAAGATTTCCTGATACTTTGTCGGTTTATTTTGTCTCCTCATCCGATGATAAAACTGTAGGAAACAGATCCGGACACGTGCTGGACTGACGCATCCCTCCTCCATGTGCTGCAGTTACTGATCAACATGTGAGGAAAACTTCATGTGAAGTGTCTGCTTGTGACCAACACGACTCACAGCTGATCCTGGACCAGCTTAATGTGTGTCATACAGTAACGACACACAGTAATCCAGTACTCATGTGTGACATTCCCAGTGACATCATAAAAGCGGAAGAGGGAACGTGTGGTTCCAACCATCGATGGCTGTGAAGCCCTCCAGCTGTGGCTGAGCTGCAGCCTGTTTGAGGCTGAACACCTGAACACCTGAACACCTGAACACCTGAACCCCTGAACCCCTGAACACCTGAACACCTGAACCCCTGAACACCTGAACACCTGAACCCCTGAACACCTGAACACCTGAACGTCTGAATGCCTGAACGCCTGAACCCCTGAACCCCTGAACACCTGAAACCCTGAACACTTGAACCCCTGAACACCTTAACACATGAACACCTGAACCCCTGAACACCTGAACCCCTGAACACATGAACACCTGAACGTCTGAATGCCTGAACGCCTGAATACCTGAACCCCTGAACACCTGAGACCCTGAACACCTGAACACCTGAACACTTGACCACTTGAACCCCTGAACACCTGAAACCCTGAAACCCTGAACCCCTGAACACCTGAACCCCTGAACACCTGAACACCTGAACCCCTGAACACCTGAACACCTGAACACTTGAACACTTGAACCCCTGAACACCTGAACCCCTGAACCCCTGAACACCTGAACACCTGAACACTTGAACACTTGAACCCCTGAACACCTGAACACCTGAACACCTGAACACCTGAACCCCTGAACACCTGGACCCCTGAACCCTCCAGAGCTGCGTCCCGGTGCGTCTGCAGGGTAAACAGCCTGTTTACCGCTGTGTATTACCCATGATGCCTGGCTGTGGCCGGGCTGCTCCGGCCCGGCGTGACACCGGTGTTTTGACGGAGAACACCGAAGCCTGCTGCCTGGTAATCCCAGATTTCCTATGGCACAGCTCTGAGCTTAGCACAGGGCTTGACTAATAGCTTTCTTTTCAAATGATCGCTTTGCTACACGACTTCAGAAGAACGCAGCGAGCGTGAAATTCAATTATGGCGCACACGCTCCGCAGCCCCGCTCAGAGCTGTCCACTCTAATCCCTCCTTTGCCCTCAAGGATTTCAACCTTTTCCAGCCGGACCTCTTCACCAGGAACCTGCGCTGTGCATGTTCTCCTTGTGGTGGCCTCCTCCTCCTCCTCCCCCTCTTCTCCTCCTCCTCCACTCCAGGACTCTCTCTCCTCTCCGGCTCAGCTCTGTCTGCTGTCCCAGCTGAACTTTCCCTGGAACGTCCTCGTCCTGCCCTCGCCGACCTCTCCCTACAAACGATGTCTCCAGTTCACAGATCACTGTTCAAACAGCCACACAAGGATGGTCAGACTGAGGAGGATCGACTGCAGGTCTGAGCCTGAGACCTGCAGCCTGAGACCTGCAGCCTGAGACCTGCAGCCTGAGACCTGCAGGTCTCCAGGCACCATTCTGAGCGTCTTTACCTGTTGATATTAAACCTGAAATGCATCAGTCTCCAGTGTGAACAGTCTGCTTTCTGAAGAGACCCTGAAGCTTGTTAAGAAGAGGACATGACTTACCACACTTTAGAATCAGAATCAGAATAGCTTGATTACCACTTTCTGTGACTTCAAGTGACTGAACGCAACTTAACTTGACTTTACGTGACTTCATGTGACTAAATACGACTCCATTAGACTCCATTAGAAGTCTCTTCCAGTGTAAACCAGGAACATGCTCTGGTCTTTATGTGTTTTCTAGCAGTAAAAATGGAGGCTGACCACGTCTGAGATGTGAGGATCAGTGGTGAGACATCATTATGATGGAGTGATGAAGAGGAGAAGAAGAAGAATGCTTCATCATCGTTTACGTTACATTATCCACGTCCTGTCTCATCCAGGACTGTGTGGTGCCCTTCCAGATGGATGAAATGGGACGTGGGCGTTCAGACCGAGGTCCCTTTGAAAACCTCAGATATGAATCTGATTTAAGACACATATGAAAGTGTCCTGGTCTGATTTGTGCAGCTCAGATTAGAACGATGTTAACTCCGCTCTGACGTCCAGGTGGAGGAGGAGCCAGAGAGGAGTCACATGAAATATGTTGTGAGCGTTGAGACTGAAGATGCAGAATCTGGTTTAGGACACAAATAAACGTGTCCTCCGTCTGATTTACGCTCACGCATGGGCACCACAGTCAGACCTGTGCCACTTCTGCTGCAGTGTGAATGTTTGTCATACACCCCAGAAGAGCTCTGCTCAGAGGAGGTCGGGGTGGATGGATGTGTCAACAAAATATTAGTCTGCCATGGGAGACCGCCGTTTGTTTCCGCTTCCCCTCCCCAGACATTCCCCCTGCAGTTATTCTTTCAGCAAGTGCTGCTGAAATGACTGAACCCGAGTCACAACCTCTCACAAACCCTGCAGGTCTGAGCCAGAGAAAGAGTTCTGAGAGAACTTCACCTTGGCTTTAACGCACTCAGCACTCAGCAGGAGCCAGAGACAAAGGTGAAGCTCCAGCCTCAGATCTGCAAAACTTCCCTGGAAAATAGAGACAAAATGAAAGATAAACTCCCCGCTCCGACCAACCAAACTCTGGATTTCCAGCACAAATTGTCTTCCTCTCTACGACGGGTCGAAATCTAGAAGTGAAACACAAAACTTGCTCTTAATCAGGACTCCGTTAAAATCTCTCCCCATGAAATCAAAACTGCTGCGAAAACATGTTTTTTCTCCCACCAGAAAACCACGAAAAGGTCTTTAGATGAACTCAGTACAAATTATGTAACGTTGGCTGATTAGAGAAAATGGCACATTAGTCCGGATCTTCTTACAGAAGCATTTGTTAGGACTACCCCCCCCCCCCCCCCCCCCCCCAGCCCCCCATCAGCCCCCTCAGCCCCCCATCTTTATTTTGGTCTGAGCAGGAGGTCACTACGAGGGAACATGGGGGTGGCAGGCCACACATCACATCCCGAGGCTCCATTAAACACGAGCTCTGGCATTCCTGGGTCACTAGACATTCCTGTCGTCCCGGCCCTCGGAGTGACAGCGGGACAGAGGGAATGTGTGGAAGTCGGACGAGGAGGCCAAACATGTGCAGCCAATTCTCACAAACAGGATAGTTTTGAGTCCTGATTTCACAGCGTGTCGCTTTGAGAAGAGCACAGTGGCTCCGTGGGACCTGAGCTTCCTGTAACATAGAAGCTATGGGACAGCGGTTTCATCTACTGTATGGTCTTGTGAGGTTTTGGAGGTGGTTTGCGTCTCACACTCACACTTTGTTCTTTTAAATGTGAGGTGTAGAAGTGAATGAGGGCGTGATGATGTTCCCAGGACCTGTTGTACATATTTAGTCAGGAACAGGCGATCGTTAATCAGCAGAGTCAAGGTAAAACCTTTTCTTTTCATTCTAGGTCTCCTTTAAAATCACACATAGCCACCCTCCACTTCCCCCCTGACAGACTGAGCAGGCTGTGATCTCCAGGTTTGGGGTCTGCGGGGGCACAGTGAGGTGGTCTTCAGCAGCCAGGACGAGGCCAAGAAATGCAGGGGAGGCTTCCTGGTCTGGGAACACAGTATCCCACATCCCTCCCATCCCTCCCATCCCACCCCCGAGAACCCCTGGAGGACAAGAGACATCACATTGTGTTCCTATACTCAAAATACCTCCGTGGATCGTAAACCTCTCCACTGCCGGACTCTTATGTGTTCTTCTTCTTCTTCTTCTTCTTCTTCTTCGCTGTGAAAGTCTGACCTCTCTGGCTCGGTCTTCTGCTCGTTGCCTTGGACTCTGACTCTCACTTAATATCCCTCCCTCCCTCTTTCCCTCTCCTCTGGCTGTGACACTTCTTTTCCTGTCCTCTGCCTGTGTGTGTGTGTGTGTGTGTGTGTGTGTGTGTGTGTGTGTGTGTGTGTGTGTGTGTAAGCCTCGGAGCAGCGGTTGTGGTCTGGCTCTTGATTTCTGTGCAGAATAATGATGTAATACTGTGATTCCTACTCTACAAACTGTTGAACGGCAATAATGCTCCCCAGAGCGACGTTCGTTTTGATGTATGTCTCGCTGTGATGTTCTGCTGAGAAGCTTCAGACCCAGGCCAAAAACTAACACAACAACAACAAGACAGAAAACTCTGACACGTCCAGTCAAGAGCCGAGCCTATCATTCTCCTAATGTAATTACAGCAGAGTAAACATATATCATAGAGAGAGCCAGTTCACACAAATCTGCGGAGGAGGAAAACGCATTGAGACACTGTACGGCTGATAAGGGACGTTACTATTCCCTTATCAGATGTGCTGCTAATACAGGCAGATGGATGTATGGGAAATCCCATGCTTCATGGCTGCACGGACAGCGAGGGTGTCAGCAGAGGCCGAGGATCCTGGGACCCACAAATCACTTCTGAGAGTATCATCTCGCTAAATCCAATATGATGTCCAGCGGCTCCACGTGAACTCTCACACTGTCTGTTTACTTGGCTCTAGAAGTCTCCGTCTCATCCAATTATCCCCCCTCGCATTACATGACGGTCAGTCATGATTCAAAACAAAAAAGTAGAAAGTCTAAACAAGATGCGTCTGGGCCGGAGCCAGGGTGAGGGGGCTCCCAGGGGTCTGTGGTGTGGGGGGGTGGAGAGCAGCAGAGTGGAAATAGCCGCGCGGAGCGTTGGGGGAAACCCCCCCCCGCCTCCTCTGCCCCCCTCCTCCTCCTGCCCCCCCCCCCCCCCGGCCTGATGGATGCACAGCTGGAGCAGCAGCGGGCTGGTGGCGGACTGACGTTCAGCGATGGGGCCTTTTTGGCAGCGCTCTGCTACATTTTTTGTTTGGTTCTGTTTGTGGCGCAGGAAGATGGGGAAACAAGCTGGGTCCGTGTTCTCGGGCCGTCCTGGGGGAGCCGTGGGCCCGGGGGGGGGGGGGGGGGGCGCGGGCCTGGGGGAGGAGCCTCCGGCAGGATGCCACGCGGGGCCTGGCATGGTGACGTGACCCTGACTCCGTCTGAACCGCGTCAATGAAACGCTCCAGGCCCCATCACAGGCCCAGCTCACACAGCTAGGCTGGGGAATGTCCTAGCACACACACACACACACACACACACACACACACACACACACACACACACACACTGAGAGGTCTCTGTCTGAAACATACGAAGGTTTACTAAACAACAAGCCTCAGAAAACAAACAGAGCTAGAATAGAAATAGAAAAGGTTTTTACATGTATGATTGGAAAAATGTATATATGCATACATATACATGTATATATTATTGCATTTGAAAGCTAAATCTCAAAGTGCTACAGAATAAGAGCCATAAGGTAATCAAGCGTCTGTCGAAACGTCTGATTCCTGTCTAAACCAGAAACCAGCGCATGAAAAAGTCTCATCTGAAATGTGACTGTGGCTGCTTTGTCATTCCTGAATGTCCCAAAGGAAACCTCCCAGAGGGAACAGTAAAGTTGATATCCATCCATCCATCCATCCATCCCATCCATCCATCCATCCATCCATCCATCCATCCATCCATCCATCCATCCCATCCATCCATCATCCATCCATCCATCCAACTAGAGTAGGATAGAATGGAATAGAATAAAATAGAATATGCCTTTATTCTCTCCACAACAGGGGAAATCACAATATATTTATTATCTATCATTTATCTACTTACTCATTCATCCATCGATCGATCGTTCATCCATCCATCTATCGATGTAATCATTGATCAATATATCAATCTGTCTATCTATCTATCTATCTATCTATCTATCTATCTATCTATCTATCTATCTATCTATCTATCTATCTATCTATCTATCTATCTATCTATCTATCTATCTATCTATCCATCCATCTATCTATCTATCTATCTATCTATCTATCTATCTATCTATCTATCTATCATCTATCTATCTATCTATCTATCTATGCACAACTTTAAAAAAAGCACCGTAAACAAAAAGGAAAATCACACGCATGTCACCTCCCAGACTATGTAGTCTCAGCTTCCTGTGGGAGAGCAGACCAGATGTGCACGTGTGTGTGTGTGTATGTATGTGTGTGTGCGTGTGTGTGTGTGTGTGTGTGTGTGTGTGTGTCTTAGGCACAGCTGCATAGTAACGTACAGTATGTACACAGAACATCATGTCTGTCTGGACGCTCAGACCCGTCCTGGCAGGTCAGGATGGATGTGAGTGTGTTAGTCAAACAGTGCCAGGCGTGGGTTTACACACACCGGCTGAGTCCCTGCAGGACCTGTCCACAGGACCTGTCCACAGGACCTGTCCACAGGACATGTCCACAGGACATGTCCCACAGGACCTGTCCCACAGGACGTCCACACTGAGAGACACTCTCGTCCAGAGCTACCTGGACAGTCAGCGTGAGTCTGCAGAGTGGATGAAACAACTTCATTCAAAGAAATAAAATAAATAAACCAGTAAGGAAGAGACGGGG
>CM055207.1:1342343-1382343 GCA_029224185.1 Karalla daura | reverse complement strand
CTGAGCTGCTCCTCCAGACGTGTCCATCTAGAAGCTGATCTCAAAGTGTGATGGAAACATTTGTTCACATCTCCAGGTCACGTGACCTGACGTAGGGGTCACATGACCAGTTCCCTTCAGACCAGATGGACAGAGGAGGAGACTCAACTGTTTCTACATCTGATTCAAAGATCTAAGAAAACTATGTTCTGGACGTCCATCTTCCTCAGAGTGGAGGACCAGGACCACATGGTACCAGGGTTATTATGGGATGGAGCAGGACCACATGGTACCAGGGTTATTATGGGATGGAGCAGGACCACATGGTACCAGGGTTATTATGGGATGGAGCAGGACCACATGGTAGCAGGGTTATTATGGGATGGAGTAGGACCACATGGTACCAGGGTTATTATGGGATGGAGCAGGACCACATGGTACCAGAGTTATTATGGGATGGAGCAGGATCACACTCTACCTGGAGCTACAGCTCAAACACCTTCAATAAACATCTGACAGTGGAGGCTAGACTCAAAACCTGAGAAATATGATTTTATTTAGCAAAACCCTGTGATGTGGCGCTGCACTGGTAGCTCAGCTTCCCTGTGCTGTAATTATCACGATAGTTCTTGTCTCTTAACTTAACCTGGATAATCCTTCCAGAAATCAAGAATGCTTGCAGTCGCTCCACGCCCCACACAAGCATCCAGAATGTGATTTAAAAATAAAACCGCTCCAGTTCAGACTCTAAGCAAACAGAGAGAAAGCTGTGGCAGAGGAACAAAACTCCAGTAATATGCACACACTGAGATGCAAAATGATCTGAAACCTCGACGTGCTTTGACTCTGATTTGATCTTGAGCAGATTTTGGGCAAAAGTCACAAAACTACAACCGCAGAAAAAGAGATAAGACATTAGTGTTCTGTGTACTACTGGAACACAAAGTCACACTTATCTAAAGAAAACACCCTGCAATCTTATTTTTCTAGCTTTGTCTGACACTGGAATCCAGAACAATAATAATAATAGTAATAATAGTAATAATAGTAATAGTAATAGTAATAATAGTAATAGTAATAGTAATAATAGTAATAGTAATAGTAATAATACACAGCAGTGGCTCTGGTCGTGGTCCTTCTGCTCTGAGCCGCTCGGCTTCTTCTTTCAGCAGAGAATTTACAGGCATCAACCCGAAACACTTTGTTCTGCACTCAGCCTCCTGGCCCCCCCCCCCCCCACCCCCCCCCCCCCCCCCCCCCCCCCCCCCCAGCCCTGAGGCGGCACACGGAGCAGGCTTCCACCCATCTGATCTCCATTACGCTGCTTGTTTATCAGTGGTATCTTGTCCTGCTCTGCTGGGTGGGAGAGTCGTCCTGGAACCTGCCAGTCGCTCGTGTTTCACTCGCAGCTTCTTAACCAACGTGAAAGTGAAGAAAGTAAAAGTTCCATCTGAGGCTTGTCCAGGTCTCTCCCTGAGCAACAATGCTCCACGACTATATTTTATCATATTGGTCCCAGTCGTGAACCAGACATCCTCATAAGGCATCACTCATTTACAACGTCTATAGGTCTATATATAGATATAGATATAGATATAAAATATATATAGTGACCCTCCAACGTACAATGATACAGCTCAATAAAACCCAAAAAAAGATTCCTACCTACCCATAAATCCCTGCAGCAACATAAAAGATGTGCTCACTTTCCCATAATAAGGCTAAAAATAGAGATAGCTAATGAATGAGATGTACCCAAAGAATGTTCTTTATGTATGGACATAATTTAATTGTGTAATCTTGGATGCGAAGCGTCCATATATGGGGCTCTATATGGACATGTTTGATCCGGACAAGAAATCGGTAAAGATCCCTAAGTCAGGCCTCTGATCCGCCCGAGGCGCGGGCCTGTCATCCCCTCAGACCACAGCACACACATAAAGCTGCGAGCCGGCGACGTCCTCCCTCCATCAGCGGTCAAGCAATTCACCCCGAGCCCAGGAATTAAGATATCCTCAGATGATAATCCCCCTCTAAGATGTGGAGATGCTGTGATCTCATGAAAAGGCTGTTTTTCAAAACGTGTTTTTCTGCCAGGATCTCTCACGATGGAGCTTTTTGGGAGCGGCGCCCTGACCCCGGAGCTTGACCCCTGACCCCCAGGAAGCAGTAAAAGAAGAGTAATCTGCTGTCAGCAGAGGCAATAACCTGCTCCCGGGTCAGCACGACGACATGGGCATGAGCTCCCCAGCGCCCTGGAAGCGAAAACATGGAGGTGCCAGGAGACGAGCTAAGACTGGGTGGCCATTAGGGGCGAGCGGGGTGTGCGTCCCGTATCAGCCAGGCATCTTTCCAGGAAAATGAATCGGGAAAAATGCAAACATAAAACGCACGTACAGAAACCAGAGGGATGTCTGAGTGATGGCGGTTTGATGTTGCAGCTCTGCTGACAGTAAAAAGGCCCCACGGGCTTCTCGGTGACGGCCCGTAATAAATGTCACAACCGTGAACTGTTTCTCAGGCAGACAAAAGGCACGCCGCGCTCCGGCTGCAGGTACCGCACACACACACACACACACACACACACACACACACACACACACACACACACAGGCGGGCCTGCGAAGTCGCTACCGAGAGTCAAACAGCTCCCGCTGATTGATATGTATTATGGTATTTTGGGAGGGAACTTTTATGGGGTGGAAAAATGTACAAAGTCAATCTTCATGAGGGCCTGTAATGTTTAAATCTCTGCAGACTGGCCATAAAATCATCATTCTGAGATGTTATATGAGTGTCAGGGCTTTTTTGTGTGCGCTGTTACTCCGACTATAATTCACAGGGGACTGAATGCATTGAAAAAACAAAGGCTTAAAGGTCTGGAAGCCACGGTGTAGTGGTCACTATGGGAAAGCAAGATAATGCCTGGGCCATTAAGTTATTTCCACTGAGGGTTCTGACTTAATGGGAAGTTTAAATATAAAGAGTCAGGCCAGAGTTGAAGAGTTGGATGCAGAGTCAGATGTAAAGCTGGAAAGCGCGCAGACTGAGGTGGCGGGCGTTAACGGGGCTTTTCCTGGGCTGCTGCTCCTCAGGATTAGCAGAGCGACACTGACGGAGCGTTGTTTAGGAACCAGCCCCAGCTCTGATGTTATGGATGCAGCTCCGTGTCACCTCCAGCCTGAATAAAAGTGAAGCATCGTTGTCCTAAATCACAGCCTCTGGCAGGTGTTCAGACCCAAAATAGAAAGAACAGAGGAGTGAACTGATGCTGCCGCTCGTAAGGCTTCAGACAGCTCGGGGTGTTGCTGGAGACGAACGGCTGCGTGTGTGTGTGTGTGTGTGTGTGTGTGTGTGTGTGTGTGTGTGTGTGTGTGTGTTTGAAGGATGACGAGGCAGATTATTTACACATGTCATCATCGAGGAACATCAAAAACTCCACCACTTGAAGAGTGGCTCTCAGCTGCCTTGTCTCTGGATTTGCTTGTTTTCTGTTTTTCTTCGTTGTATTTGTGTTTTCCCACTTCCCAGAGTTTGTTTTTGCTTGTGTTTTCTGGTTTTTGCAGCTGACCGAACTCTCCAGATGTTCATCACACACAGGAGATAACACTGGTAGCTGTCAGTGATTCTCTGATGAGACAGACGGGTTTTACACAGAACTCCTACCTGTTCTCCGCCTGTTCTCCGCCTGTTCTCCGCCTGCAGGTCCTGGTCCACGCTCCAGCCCGGTGTCCTGTCTCCACCTGTCACAAGGTCAGAAACAAGCAGCTCGTTATCCAGTCAATGTGCTGGAAACCAAGATCAACAATCACAGCTCTTCTACACGTCTCTAAAGCCAAACATATTCTTTATTATAGTTATAGTTATTATAGTTATATATACCTATAAAATATATATAGTTTCATAATTTTCATCCATCCATAGTTCCATAGTAATGTATCTACAAGATCTACTTCATTTTATATTGCTTTAAGTACTTTGTGTACAAACTATATATCATTGGATTGTCCTCATAGATGCTCTTCTTCTGCCGTCTTGAAACTACAGTAATCCAAATGACCTCCTAGCTGAGACAACAGTACTGTGTGTTGCAGCTGAAGATGAAAGAAGAGAAAGCTAGAGCTGAAGATCACAGCCTGACGCCGTTATCTCCTCAGCATCAGCGTGAGGGGAAGAGAAAGCTGTTGGTCCATCCATGAGTGTGTGTGTGTGTGTTCTACTGAAGTCTACAGACACTTTAATGATGGTCATAGATTTTTTTCTTCTGTTTTACAGCCACACTGAAGGTCAGAAGAGGCCAACCAAACGTGACTTTTTATGTTCTTTCTGTTTCCGTTTCCACTAAATCTGTCAGGACAGTGAGGAGCGCGACATGAATCTGGAACCAGACATCACAACGTCCATCTCAACGTGACTCTCCTAAACTCCACACAGTATACGCTGTCACTCCATAAAGTGAGGAACAGTCCTCTGAGCAGCAGCTAACAGCTAGCAGCAGCTAACCACAGCAGCTAGCAGCAGCAGCAGGCTAGCAGTTAACTACAGCGGCTAGCAGCAGCAGCTAGCTAGCAGCAGTAGCTAACCGCAGCAGCTAGCAGCTCCGTCTCCACCACCATCATGGCGGCGTGGCGTGGAGGCGGGGCCTCGCTGCCTCTCTGTGACTGACAGCCTCGGAACGCTGCAGCCTTCCCTGTGGAGCGCCGGGCCTGGAGCGCGCTCCGTCTCCCTGGCGGGGCAACAAGCTGCCAAGTAAACACGCATGTAATCACGCAGCCAATAAATACACCAGAATAGCACGACAAGAATGTTCACACAGTTCATGTGGATCCCACAGAGCGCCAACAGCTCTGCCAATCCCAGTGGGATCTGGGAGAGGGTACAACGGGGAAATGGCCACATTCCAGTTAATTGAAGAAGACTTGATTTCTGCACCTCGGAGCCAAATGCCTGAGCTTATTACACACCCCGTGGGCCCGCCGTTTGAAGTGGGAGCGCAGTGATATCACACAATTAGAGAGAGGAAACAAAGGAGGGTCCGGCCAGAGAGAGCGCCGCTTGTTTGCAGAGGCGTGAACTTAATTGCTCGAGGCCTTGAAGAAGCAAACAGAAAAACACAAAGAGCAGAAGCACGCACTCACACACACACACACTTTCTGAGCATGCATGTTCTGTTATGTATCTTGGAAGAACGAGCAGGAGGTCAGCCGATATGAATCTTTCAATAAGCCCAGATGACTGAGATGAATTAAGATCTGCTGCTTCCATCAGCTGCGTTCAGCGCTCACATCAAATCAGCTCGATTCAACGGCACAACAAAAACCTGTATCTGTGTGTGTGTGTGTGTGTGTGTGTGTGTGTGTGTGTGTGTGTGTGTGTGTGTGTGTGTGTGTGTGTGTGTGTGTGTGTGTGTGTGTAGGACTTCATTAAGTTGCTGAGTCACTGAAGAAACAAGGCTGCCTGCGTGGTTTAATAGATCCTGTAAACATAATTCTTTCCCACGTGATAAGAGGACTCCGAAACCTTTCCAAGGAAATGACACTGACATGAAGTCATGCCGTTATTCTCTCGCTCCGTCTCGCTCTAATGACATCTCTGAGTGTTTTCTCACGGGAGCCAACAACAACACCCAGCGACAGGCTGTCAGTTCTGTTGTCAGATCAGACTGGAAGCACTGGGAGCATCTTTTCAAATCAGGAAATCATTTTTCAGCTGCGTTATTAATATTCCCGGCACGGATCGCCTTCGTTTTTCAGGTCTTTTTGGAATCATCCTTTTTTGTTTCCCCTTGAGTGATGGATTTAGTGTAACATCTGTTTCAGGATACAAACAACAAGGCCGTAACCCGGTGGAAGAATTCACAGCCTCGTCCATGTCCATTCATCCACACCAGTGCCCATTCTGGACAGTTTCACTTTGGTCTTTTTCAGCTCTGTTATTTTGATCTACGTACGCAGGCTGCTCAACGTCTCCCTGAGAGGATTCAAACCAGGAGATCCCAAGACCTCTTCCCACTTCCACTGTTATTGCAGGCACATCGTGTACCCAAACATCACAAGTCTCCCATTGCACTGGAACGATCCTATTCTGGTTGTGCTGCCCGAGGGATTTCTGCCGGGTTCAGCCTCTCATCTGCATACGGCAGCGTGTGCTTCCAGGGTGCAGTAATCTAATCACCCCTCTCTCTCTCTCTCTCTCTCTCTCTCTCTCTCTCTCTCTCTCTCTCTCTCTCTCTCTCTCTCTCTCTCTCTTTCTGTGTGTGTGGTGATTGCCTTCATCTCTTTGGGATCATGGATCCCGTGCAAAGTCTTAAGTGATAACACAATATGCACAATTCCTCATAACGTGTCCTCAGATGGATTCAGAATGTTTTTCCTTGTCGAGATGGTTCAGGAGGAGAAGAGAAGGCTGGAGCTGACTCCTTCATCTCCTCAGCGTCATCTTAAGGAGAAGCTGTTGAATGTGTGTGTTCTGAAGTGCACGGACACTTTAATGGTGGTCACAGATTCTTTTACAGCCACACTGAGGGTTGAGAAAGGTCAACCAAACATCACTTTTTATGTTCTTTCTGTTTCCGTTTCCCTTAAATCTGCTAGGACTGTGACCTCCTTTCCCAGCATAAGTAAGTGAGAGCTCATGACTTGTTCAGCACCAAATGACTCAAATGTACAAATGTGTGATCCATCCATGCGCCCCAGCAGATATGATGAACACATAATAAACAGCAGCCTCATCCATCTCTGTTCCCTCCTCTGTGGTCAGATAAAAGTCTTGTTGCAGCCTCAGGAGAATATGTCAGCGGGTCCGGAACAACATGAAACTTCTGGGTATCTGAGTGAATTCATACTTGTCCATTCGCTAACTTTTTCCAGGGATTAAAAAGTGAAACAAACCCAAGTACAGACTCTGAGGCCGAGTCTGGGGAATCAACTCTGACAACGAGAGAACAGATCAACAGATCGAACAGCTGAACACTTCACACAACCTCTGAAACAGGTGAGAGTGAGCAGGTGGAGCAGGTTCACAGAAACAGATCTGTTGATGTGGAGGCATCAGTTGGACAGGTGGAGAACTACACCACAAAGTCAACACCGATATGACTATGATCTGAGGTTATTTGTTCAAAAACAGTAAGATCGCCAAACTTGTTTGGTGGAAAGTAACTGTTGTCCATGACAAAGAAGGAGCAGGGTTCCTCTGGGACACAAAGACAAACCTCTGCTGTAATTCTCTCCAATGACACTTTGAGGAAACGTACAACTTCCTCAGCACGGTTCACGAGCAGTGTCACCAGGCAGAGGAGGCGCAGGGCGGCCGAGCGTGAGGCCGAGCACCCAGGCTCAGGTAGCTCCAGCAGGAGCAACACCTCCACCAACCACACATCAGCTCATGTTGCCAAAACAGCTGCTAATCCGAGTGGCCAGCTCAGGGAGGGCCACACAGACCCCGCTCTGGGGGGACGGGGGAGGGGGTGAGGAGGAGAGGGGGGAGGAGGAGGACAAGGACGAGGAGGAGGAGGACAAAGATACAGAAAACACATAAACTGATTATACTTGACTGAGCTTGTCATTCTACATCTTACAACAAGGGAAACAGATGGAGAAAATAATAATTTCCCCTTGTTCTCTGGTGTTAACATAGAAGCTATGAGCTCTGGTTCCATCAGAGCCAGAGACTGAGGAGGAACCTGAGGCTGAGGAGGAACCTGAGGAGGAACCAGAGACTGAGGAGGAACCAGAGGAGGAACCAGGGATTGAGGAAGAACCAGAGGAGGAACCAGAGACTGAGGAGGAACCAGAGGAGGAACCAGGGACTGATGAAGAACCTGAGGAGGAACCAGAGACTGAGCAGGAACCTGAGGAGGAACCAGAGACTGAGGAGGAACCAGAGGAGGAACCAGGGACTGAGGAGGAACCTGAGGAGGAACCAGAGACTGAAGAGGAACCAGAGGAGGAACCAGAGACTGAGGAGGAACCTGAGGAGGAACCAGAGACTGAGAAGGAGCCATGAGCAGAGACACTGACATTTGACCACAGACTGGAGACCAGACTGCTGCAGACTCTCAGTCCTGTCCTCCATGTCCTCACCTCCCTGGCCTGAGCAGCTTCACCTCAGAGTTCTGGGGGTCGGTGGTGCTGTGTTTTGTGTCAGACTTGTATTTTCCCTGACGTTCTCTCTCTGTTTCTAGCTGCCGTTTCACTATCTGACGTGTTTACATGACCGAGGACGTGATGATGGTTTGGGACCTGCTGTACGTCTTTGGTTACTCAACAAAGCCAAGGTGAAAGTGTTCCTTCACTCCAGATCTCCTCAGAGCTGCTGAAGAATGTGCGATATGTATCCATACGCTCCAGTGAGGTATTTAAGAGCAGCAAACTAGTCATACTTTTCCATATTTACAGTTTTGCGACAAGATGGAACAGATTAAACCGGCTCTCTACTCTAAACAGACGTGTCCAAAAACGTGCTCAGCTACTGAGCCCAAATAATACAAAGCAGCGCCGCGGCGGACAGCGTGACATGGTGCGAGCGCTCCAGAGGTATGTAGCATGAAACGGAGCAGTGTACGCGAGGCCAAGCCAGACTCACTCCACACTCCAGAGCTGCGAGAAACTCCTTTTGTGTCACAAATCTGGTGGAGGCCACGAGGCCTGTCCCGCTGGAGGGTCGGTGCAGACCTGGCCCAGCACAAACACTGTCCAAACCTGACATAGGCAGACAGCTGAGGAGGACGTGTCTGTGCAGCCAGGGCCAGAGCGACATCTCCTCCAGACATCTCAACGTTTACAGTCACAGCAGCCCAGCTCTGACGAGGCTTCAGACCTGGAGAATCAGCTGTAATTTAATCAGCGGGGCCCAGTTATGACAGCCCACGCTACAGTAGCTCAGACAGGAACGTTTCTGCTTTTACTGGAGATCCTGGGTGTGTCGCCTCGCAGGCTCAGGTCACAGAGAATACACGTAGACTGCAATAAAACACAGAACATCACTCCTGTATATACAGTGAGGGAGTGAGTGTTTTTTGGCCTTTGATGGAATCAACATTGTTCCTGCTGATGGAGCTATGGTAGTTGTACTGTTTAAGATACTAAAAGACATTGAAAACCAAGTTAATCAACAGGATGCTGTGGCCTTGACAAGATGAGGTCAAAACATAGAAACATGCGTACTAGAGCTGCATGTTCAAGCAACCCCAAACACAGCATCACGTGTCAGTCTGGATGTAATTTATGTAGTTTAAGACACTCAATAAAGTTTCTATCAGTCTGTTTAAAATGAGATGAGAGCAGCTTTAGGGTCAACCTACCTGGACTCACTGTTCATTATGGAGGACGAGGGTGAGAGAGTCCAGCACTGAACACGTCTCCTTTCCTTTCTGTACCATGAGACTCTAACAGATGGCTGCTCTGCCTCGGTGGGTTAGTGAGTTCACACCGTGAGACATTTGATTTAAACGGCACAAATATGCAGTTTCATACGGGGGCGAATCGTGCTGAGGAGATTAAATATGAATCACTGTGAGCGGGATAAAAGATTCGAGGTAAATGTGTTGAGAGTGTAACGCCTTGGCTGGCCGTCAGCACTATTTCACCAGGCTGGAGGATTCATGAGAGCTGCATGCGGTCAGGTGCTACCAATCACTGAGTCTTTGTTACGTATGCTTTTCTTTACAGCGCCGGCTGGGAGGATCAGGACCAGGAGCTCAGACAGTCTGAGCTCCGTCCAACAGGCCTGTCAGAGCAGGTGCAGGGACCAGGCCACCTGTAGCTGTGACCACCTGAGCCTGATGGAGGCCTCCAGCTCCAGGACGGCTGCAGAGACGTAGCATAGCGCAGGCCTCCACGTCCCAGTCCAGCATGAGTCTAACCATCAGGAACCAGCCAGAGCCGCAGGCCTGACTGTGGCTGCATGCAGACCAACGTACGGCTGCTGAACTCAAGCCTTCCCGCAGCATTAAAATTAGCAACAGGTCTGAAAAACGTCCAAATTACAGAGCAACCTTTGCTCAAGTTCCACGTTTCAACAAACAAGTCTAATAGAACTGTCAATCATCCGGCGCAAAACGATTTGCTAGCCAGCGACATAAAACTCTGTAAATACCAATCAATTACACAATATATCATAACAACAGAGCAACTACAGCGGCTCGTGTATATTTGTTCACAGGGCCGACCAGGCATCAGATTCATCTGCTCAAATTATTTTTGTTTCCAATCACAACCTGCTCCTTCTCTGCCAATCAAAACCAACATGGCCGCCAGAGGCTGCGTCCATGACATCATCAGCGCTGGAGCCCGTTAATCAGTTAATTACCCGTCTCCTTCTGTAACGAGCGGCCAGACCACGGCAGCCTCGTCTCTGAACTGCTGTCTTCGACGAAAGTGAAAAATGAGTAAAAAAAAAACCAAAAAAACCCTCAAAGTTGAGTCGCGTGTTTACTGGAGGCAGCAGATAAATGTTTGTTTACTCTGGTCGAGTCACTGGTGGGGAACGCAGCTGTCTGCTGCGGGATGCTGCTGAGCTCTGTTTGGATGTGTGTGTGTGTGGCCGTCAACACACACACACACACACACACACACATACAGTATGTGACTGGCCGAGTGTGAGTGTGTGTGTGTGTGTGTGTGTGTGTGTGTGTGTGTGTGTGTGTGTGTATACATTGCAGCTCGGGCCAAACGGTATTTGCGCCACACACGTGTAAGCACTCGCAGGCCACTGTGTGTAAACTCTGCAGGAAAACCAATTGAACGTAGTAAATATGAAATGGTGAAATGTTTATGCAAATGTAATTAGCAAACTAATGGGCTTTCACATCAACAAATATTGATTGGGACCATCTGCGTGATGTGTGAGCTCATTGCATTCTTGGGGGGAAGGTTGCATTACAACAGCTAATCAGCCCGGCCGCCGCGCGCTGCCAACTCACAGACACGCAACAAAAGCTACACAAAAATAATCGCCTGTCGCCGTCTTTTTATAGAAACGCTGGATCTGATCAGTGAGATCAGTGTCTCCGCTCACCGTCCAATCAGGAGCCCTTCTGTAAACACCGCGTCCCACTGTGAACACGGTATGGAGCGCGGGCCGGCTGCATGCGTGATAGCCATCGGTGCAGCCGTCTAACTGCAGCCAGATGCTCCGGAACATTCCAGCCGCCCGCGCTCCCACCGCCCCGCCATGGCCGCCGCACGCCGCCGTCCTGGCCGAGCGGCAGGGACGCGGCCGCCGTCCGCTCGGCTGCCAGGAGCGAGACAAAGCCGGAGACGCTCCATCACGGTGCCAAATATGCTTTTAGTCACTGTTACAGCAGCTTCAGCCTGGAGGGGGAACAGACACGGAGCACAGAAACAACACGCTGCTCCTCACCCTCACAGGCTGCACCTCAGCGGCCTCCACTCAGCCGCACCTGTTACACACACACACACACACACACACACACACACACACACACACACACACACACACAGTTTACAAGTCACCGGCTCCACTTTGTAATTGCAGGGCAGCAGAAAGTGCTCCTCCACCGCTATAAAACCTGCACATTAAGACGCTACGTTTACAAGTTTAATACAAAACAATACGTATACGCACACTTTGGTTTGTGCTCTTCTCAGCCAATTTTCCTTTTTATGACAAATATGGCACAGCAGTTTAGACGGCCGAGCTGAGCTGTTTGCTCTTTGTCTTTACTGAGAAATCACTTTCTTCCATATTCATGTCTGTAAATTCACTGCAACCTCCAGCTCGAAGCAGCAAAACAGGTTTGATGGGTCGCCAGCTCTGACTCATGAAACACAGAGATGTTTTCACCTCGCCAGGCCTCGCTTACATCACAGAAATATCCCGAATACTTTGAATAATTTTCAGAGGAATAGTAACCACATGAACCGCTGAGGCTGCTTCGCCCTCACTGCCTCAGGTTTACGTCTTCAGACCATCAACAACAACATGTCAACAACAACGTGTCAACAACAAAAACGTGTCAACAACATCAGCGTGTCCGGAGGAAGGAGCAGACCCCTGAGCCTCTCAGTCTGGTCTCTGACTGAGCGGTTAGAGAGCGAACGTGGCTGCTCGTCTGGATCTGTTCCCTCCAGCTCTGCCGCCTCAGCCCATCCCTCCGCTTCCTAAAGTGAACGGGATCATCGGTGCACATTTAAAGCAACATTACTCCACATCAGAGACTTTGAAGTCTGAGTGTTTTCCACAGGTAGCGATGTGAAGGTCGGGGAGCTGGCGGCGCTCGGGGAAAAGGTTAAAAGACGAGGGAAGCGTCTCGGCCTGAACATGGATTACGTCTCATGAACTCAATCCCTTTAAGCCGTGTCACAAACCCACTAAAGTATTAGACAGATTCCGCTGCAGGAATTCAGAATGACATCTTAAAACCATTTTGCGCACAGCAGCAGAATAAACTCATTAAAGATCGCAAAGGTGTTGCTTAACCTGCCAGATTTGTCTGTAACTTTATCTCCGGGGCTTTTTGATGCTGCGCTCCAGCTTCTTCAGCCGGTACATCAGCGTCTGACCCTCTTCTATTGGAGGTCGGAGCCCATATTAGGCACCCGAGGGCCTGCTGCTCATCCCGCGTCTAATTTCACCTGTAATTGCGTTCATGGCAACCACCAGAAACCACAACACACACCGGCCCTGAGAAGATGGTTAAGAAGCAGGAAGTGCTGCTCACGTACCTGAGGGGCGGCGGCAGCTCACAGGTCAGACTCTGGACTCTGTGGATTATCTCTGGTGTGATATCATTACTCTCTCTCTCTCTCTCTCTGTCCCTAAATGTCTGTCCAGAGCGGCTCCGCTCTGCTCCCTGGCTCTGAGAGGCCAGCAGCTGGTCGTGGGGATGGTCCTCCTCTCGCCCTGATGCTTCTACTCGGCCGGGCAGGCGGCATCCTGCAGCCATACGCTGCACCTGCTGGCTGAACGGGTCCAGAGACGTGGGCCGCAGCGCGCTGACTCAGGAGCGGCTCTGGAGCCGCCTCGCAGCTGTGTCGCTCTGTGCTGCTTTACATGCACAACGCAATGACTTTCACTTTGAATTTACAACACGTGCAGACGGTGAGAGGAGCGATGTGACTGTGAGCGCATGCTGTTTCTTACTGCCTGAAATTTACATGCCAGATATGAACTGACTTGACAGCAGCTCTCACAATACCATGTAGAGTAAGAAAAGCACAAGTGCAAGGATCAAAACAGATGTTAAACATCTGGGCCGACTCCTGCACAATCTAAACACATTACTTACTATTGCAATTACTCGTGTCTTACAATGTAATTAGACTTCATAGGAAAGCCATAGGCAGCATTCAGCAGCTCCAATTATGCAGCATGCACGCGCCAACTCAGTTTACTGCAGGTCTAATTGGACACATGTGGACACATGTGGACACATGTGGACAGATGTGTCCAGGCACTAATTCACCAGCAGTAGGGGGCAGGCGGCCTGCAGCAGCTGTCAGGGGGGAAACGAAGGGTGTGAAACAGTCACAACTCCAGTTTAACCACAGCTCCACAGGAAGTGACTCCCAGTGAACGTTTAGTTCAGGATCGTCTTCAAACTGCTAATCAACATCCACACCTCTTACTTTGAAAAGACCCAGTAGGTTAACCACAATATCATACAACTACTACTACTACTACTACTACTAATAACAATAATATAATAAATGATGCAGAGCACACTGCAGTGCACACTTATGTATAATAAAACAATAAAGAAATGAAACATGAACTCATAAAACATAAAAACATACAGTAAAAGTCAAAACAAAGAGATGAGAACCAGGAACAGTTTAGCCCTGCTGTTGTTGTTTTTCATGATGTGGCTTTTCGTGATAAAACATGACTTAACATGACTTCCTGTGTAACTGACTGTGTGTCTGTGACTTGAAGAGCCAAGTCAGAGATGAGTATTCATCTTTTTCATATGTTGGGGTCTCTGCTGGGATCATAGTTGAGCCGGAGACAGAAGCAGGGTTAAGATGGGGAGGAAGCAAACACAGAAGACTTCCTACTTTCCATTTATTTATTTCTAGAAAATCTGTTTAAAGGCTGCAAATCAAAACTTTAATCCTCAAACTCTCTACACCAAACCTAACCCTGATCGTCCCCAGTCGACTGGGGCCGGATAAGACCAGCTGCTCCCAGCGTGGACGAGGGCAGAGGAAACATCAACGTGTCTGGAGGGAAAGCACAGAGAGCGTCTTATCACCGAGATAACAGCAGGTCCCTGTGGGGCTGTTTGTCACAGAGCAGCTGATAGGCTACGCTAGGTTAGCAGGTCAACACACAGACCTGGCAACCCTCAGGAACCAGGCCGGAGCAGGTGGAGGAGCAGGTGGAGGAGCGGGTGGAGGAGCAGGTGAGGGAGCAGGTGGGGGAGCAGGTAAGGAGCAGGTGGAGGAGCAGGTGAAGGAGCAGGTGAAGGAGCAGGTGGAGGGGCAGGTGGAGGAGCAGGTGGAGGAGCAGGTGAAGGAGCAGGTGGAGGAGGAGGTGGAGGGGCAGGTAAGGAGCAGGTGAGGGAGCAGGTGGAGGAGCAGGTGGAGGGGCAGGTAAGGAGCAGGTGGAGGAGCAGGTGGAGGAGCAGGCGGAGGAGCAGGTGAGGGAGCAGGTGGAGGAGCAGGTGGAGGAGCAGGTGGAGGAGCAGCTGAGGGAGCAGCTGAGGGAGCAGGTGAGGGAGCAGGTGGAGGAGCAGGTGAGGGAGCAGGTGGAGGAGCAGGTGAGGGAGCAGGTGAGGGAGCAGGTGGAGGAGCAGGTGGAGGAGCAGGTGGAGGAGCAGCTGAGGGAGCAGCTGAGGGAGCAGGTGAGGGAGCAGGTGGAGGAGCAGGTGGAGGAGCAGGTGAGGGAGCAGGTGAAGGAGCAGGTGGAGGAGCAGCTGAGGGAGCAGCTGAGGGAGCAGGTGGAGGAGCAGGTGGAGGAGCAGGTGGAGGAGCAGGTGGAGGAGCAGGTGAGGGAGCAGGTGAGGGAGCAGGTGGAGGAGCAGGTGGAGGAGCAGGTGAGGGAGCAGGTGGAGGAGCAGGTGAGGGAGCAGGTGAGGGAGCAGGTGGAGGAGCAGGTGAGGGAGCAGGTGAGGGAGCAGGTGAGGGAGCAGGTGGAGGAGCAGGTGGAGGAGCAGGTGAGGGAGCAGGTGGAGGAGCAGGTGAGGGAGCAGGTGAGGGAGCAGGTGGAGGAGCAGGTGGAGGGACGGATGGAGCCTGGTCCTCGGTGCTGGCAGAGAGGTGAGTGCAGCTCTCAGCTGCTCGGGGTCAGGGCCAGAGGAGCCGCCGCCTCTTTCTCAGATTCACCTCCAGTGATTTAGAAAACATCGAGGATTCACGGAGGAGCTGAGAGACGCTGGCCATCGTGACATCATCGCGGTCAGAGGGAAGTTAAGGAACTCACACAGCTCGGAATCTGAGAGAGACGCGCTCCACCGCTGGGGGTCGGAGGGAAGTTAAGGAACTGACACAGCTCGGAATCTGAGAGAGACGCGCTCCACCGCTGGGAGTCCTACTGAAATCACACCTGAGCAAACAGAGCAATTAGAGAGTGTATGAAACTCAAACGTACCGAAAACTCTGCTCGTTTTCTCCCAGACAAGAAGACACTGAGCAGCTAAATAATGTGGTTGTTCTGCTTGTATCCTGTTAAGAAAAACTCGATGTTTGATCTAAACCATCCTCAGCTTCACTAGAGAAGCACTGACACCAAAAAAGAAGACTCCGAAGAGAAACTGCTTCAGTGACTCACTCAAATCCTTCAGTTTTAGAGCAAATCTAAATCATTTTCACTTTTGCTTCAACAACATGGTGCGTAGCAGCATGTGTCTCATGTTCCCATACATGGTGGCAAAGCTCAGACGTGATCGAGTCATTCCCACATCGACTGTGAAGTTTGTTCTTGCAGATTGCAGATATTTCCAGGACATTTTCTAATCATCTTGAATTTCTGATGAAGCTGTTTACCCTGGGTTTGGTCCGCTGCCTTTTCTCTCCAGTCGTCTTTGCAGATGCTGCTCGGCTCCTCGCTGACCTGACATGACTAAACGCTGAATAAATCAATAGACCAGAGCGACGTCTTTATCCAATAATTGAGCTGCCGTCTGGGCCTATTTCAGTTAATACAGTGGAAACAATAATAGTCCTCTATATCCCCCACTAACTTCACAATAGATGACTGTATTCATCTTAGCAGAGACAATAACTAAAGGGTCTTCAGCCTTTATTAAAAGCAGTGTTCGACAGTAATCAAATAACCAAGACTGACAAACAAAATCCAAATCAGGTGCAGCTCAGCACTGAAGGCCGAGCTGAATCTGGAGGAGGAGGAGGAGGAGGAGGAGGAGGAGGAGGAGGAGGAGGACCCGTCCTATTAATAGAGTGGCACCCTGTGTAGTGCTTTATCTGGTAGCTAACATGCAGCGTATGCTTCCTCGATGCACAGCGCCTCAGTTATCAATCACTCTAGCGCTTCCTCTTCCTCACGCCGGCGCTCCGAGCTGAAGAAGAGGAGAAGTCACACGGACAGTGTTTGTTTTCCAGGGGAGAAACGGCAGCCAGTGGACCCGGGACACTTCCTCACACAGATCTCTTAAAACTCCAAAATGTAAACTGTATCATTACTCTAAATTGGGTTTTTTGCCTCATGCCCATAATAGTAAGTAAACAAGTTCCAAATCCGCAAAAATACATGAAAATGCTGCGGCCCAGCTCGTGCTGCCATGCCGCAATCATGTTATTAATGGAAGAAACCAGATTGTTTGGATATCATATCCCCGTGATAATTAAATCCAAATGTTTTGAAAGGAAAGCTTATCCAGTACATGACTGTTGGCTGGATCACAGATGAATTGATTCAGTGTACGTAAATAAACACGCGGATAAGAGGGTTTGTACGCGACTGCGAGCAAACACCGCTCTTATTTTTCTGTGAATCCGTCGAGAACAACAAAAAAACCATTCAACCGAGACGTTCAGTTGAGTTTTTCTAAGCATAATGTTGCATTTCTACCAGACACAGTGTGAGTCGATGTCCTCTGCTCCCCAGTCACACTGGTGACTGGTTCCAGTCCACCAGCACTCACCTCAGATGGCTGACTGGTCCTGCTGGGTCAGGAGAGCGTCCTGCCGCCCCAGAGCTCCCACATCCTGCCAACTGGGGAGCATGCAAAACGCAGCTCTTTGCATAATGCTCATCTGGCAACCGCTTCCTTCCTGCTGCCAGCGTCACTGTCAGTGGAGACGACTGAGCGTCTCCTGGACGGACACTCCCAGAGGACACAGCAGGGACACCAGGGGGGGGACTAGTCTGTGGCTCACTCATGTCACTGTCAAAGTTCAATAAATAAAGAATAAAAATCTGCAAAATGTCCCGAGAACAACAAGTTCATGCAGGACGTGGGTTTGGAAGTGTCCTCCAGCTGTAGTTTGTGTCGACACACCTCTTTCTCTTCCTTTTCCACCAGAACGGTTCCAGTGCTGGTCTGGAGCCACCAGTTCAGAGCCAGCTGCTTTTCCACCGCCTGAGAGACGGATCCAGGACAGATCCAGGACGGATCCAGGACGGATCCAGGACGGATCCAGGACGGATCCAGGACAGATCCAGGACGTCTCCAGTGGACGTGTCCTCTGTTTGGTCGCTGCCCCTGGCTTGTGATTCTATCACAGCTGTATTCTGCTGCATTTGATTCTGTTTACTATGTATTTTAATTTTAATTCACTCATATTCTTTATTGTAAAATGCCTTGAAACAAGTTAAGTTAAGATGAGTTTGCTGTGAACTGGCACTTTAAATAAAACAAAGTTGAAGAGGTTTATATTAGTTTATCCTAGCACTAGTTTATACTGGTTTATACTGGTGACCCTGTGTTCATCTCTAAATGTCTGTCAAACTGCTTCTGGAGCAAAGCTGAAGGTTTTCTGCTCCCCGGCTGTCTGGAGGCTGGAGCAGCACCTCAGGCTGTTTGTAACGCGACTCTTGACTTGATTATACTACTATAAACTCTGTGTCCACGTCACTGTAACGTCCAACGACAGAAACCCGTCTCACACCTGACCGGAGCGTCCTGAGCCTCTCCTGCTCCCCCCGAGGAACCGTGGGAAGCTTCGCCCTGTTCCCATGATGAATACGAGACCATCGTTAATGCTTTAATGTCCAGAACAACAAGATCATGTCATTTCAAGGATGAGTTTGCTTAGTGGCGACTCGGCTTTCAAACCTCCAGAGTTTTTCCTCTTCTTACATTTTTGCTCAGCTCCAGATGTTGAGACGATCTATTCCTGAGGGACGTTATGTGTGAATCCAGAGAGTTCCTGCTCCAGCAGTTTGTCTAAGCGTTCCTCTGTCTCCTTCTATCTCTCTCTCTCTCTGTTTTCTGTTTGTTTGTTTTAAAGCAGGTGAATCTGTGTGGTCATGTTGTGTTTGCACTCTCATTAAACACTTTCACAGACGCAGAGAAACGAACAAACAGGGCGGAGGCAGCGAGCGCTCTGTATACACGGGACATGACGTCATGTGATGCAGTGAAGTGGCTTTACGTGGTCCGGCAGCGAGTTCAGAGCTGCAGCGTTCTGGAATGTCCTGGAACGTTCTGGAACGTCCTGGAACGTTCTGGAACGCCGCCAGCAGCACCAGCCCCGGAGCAGACGGGAAAACTGCACATGAGGAGCGTGATGTGGAGGCTCGGGAATCCATGGGACGAGATAAGGGGAGAAACCATCGGAGTTCTGAGTGGATGCTGGAGAATCCCCTAACCCGGGATTAACCTCCATCACATTAATGTTCACAGATCCAGAGGTTGAATGATGAAGCCGTGCTTCTGCTGTCTCCTCTCACTTTACTATAAATAGTCATTTCTGTGGCTGTTGACCCGAGCCACCACTGCTTTCATTGGAAAACACTTAATACTGCTGGAATGAGACAATTGATGCAGCCTTTCAGAGGGAGCAAAAGCACTATGAGCCGTCATGTTCATGTCAACGACCTGATAGTGCTTCAGATGGGGGATTTCCACTGTGGGATGCAGCAAATGCTCGGCATGTCAGCTATCTGCAGAATTTTACGCTCCATGAGAAATGGCTGCTGATTGTAAACAGGCTGGTTCTTAAATAACAGCATCTTTAGGTTTGAATACCGAGCCAAGCACGTTTATGAGGCTTTAGTGGCGAGGCCTCACAGTCGGGTTCACCTGCTCATCAGCACAACAACCAGCAGCTCTGATAGCTGGAGCTACTCGAGCCAGAATGTGAGACTGTGATGCAAGCTAATTATCAGTTGTTGTTTTGTATTTACATTATAGCTTCTGTTAGAAGGAAACCAGCCTTTGTAATTCTTTGTAATCCGTAGCTCTGGTAGCATGCAGCGTGTCTGTGCTCAGGTTGGGTCAGGGAATCCCCTCTGACCCAGCCTGAGCCTGGAGCTGTTACATAAGTCACATCAATGAGGGTGAAACGCATTAAGGGATCCTGTAAAAGTCACGGCACTATGGCAAAGGCTGAGATAATGAAGCAGGATGGGACTGGGAGCCAGGACTCGCCCGGCCTGTGTCAGGGATCAACTACAACAACGTCTGCTTCTTTCCTGTCACCATCACTCGCCTTCTCCAGGGCTGACAGCGCACCAGCCACACGCTCGTCCTGTCCTGATTAACATGACTATAAAAAGTCATTTCATCTCCTGATGTTGATTTATCAGTGGTCTCGCTGGAAACGCTTAAGACGGGTGGAATTAGAGATAATACGTGCCCCCTGTCAGCATTTCTTCTTATTCAAGTCCATGATAAAACACTTTGATGTGTGCGGATTCATCCAGGTTTCTCTGGTTAATCTCCTCCTTTTTATCATCTCTACATTTTGTGAACAGGTTCCTCATAATTTGAGCACAGTAGAGACAGAAGTGTTAATTAAACATTAACTGTAATCCAGTGAGATTAGACAAGCCGCCACACACAAAGTCTCACCACCAGAAACCTTCGATATTGCTGCAGATAACGTGACATTAAAGCCCAGAGAACATCTGGATCTGACGGCCCAGCATCAGGACCAAGCTCCTCACGTCCTGTTTCCTCACAGATTCATTCAAATAAACTGCAGGAACTCTACCTGTGTGTCACACACAGCCAGGTAGACGGGACTGAAACATGTTAAACATGCAAAGGTTTGAAGAGTCCTGCTGTCTCTGGGGTTTTCCTGCTGTTCAGTCTGAGATGAACTTCTTATTCCAAACGTTCTGATTTCAACATCTGGGGAGAACCCCCTGCTTGACTTCTGGATCTTATCCTCAAGTATCTAACATTACTATAAAAAGTTGTCGAGTTGCTTTCAAATAGAAAATGCCTTTATTTGTCCCACGATGGGGAAACTTCCAGAAGTTTTATCAGTGGTTTCGCTGGAAAAAACATAAACGCAGTGGAATGAGAGATAATGAACCGCAAGTGTCACCATTAGTTAAGACTGGAATAAATAAGTACATAAGTAAACAGACAGAAGAGTGGTTACATTTCACCAGTGTAACCAGTGTGTCGTCGTCTGTGGTGATGCAGGGTTTTCCAGTTTGGGCCCAGCAGGGTGTGCACCTGCACCCACTGGTCATGGACCAGTTCACTGGGACTGGTTCTCTGTTGGTTTAGTCACAAACCTGAGTCTGGGACGTGTAATTAAACACAGTCTGAGCCGTACATGCATGTTTGTTTGCACAGTCACATCACATTCAGCCGTTTCTCAGGAGAGGAGGAACTTCAGGTTCCATCACCACAGACAGGATGGATGGATGCTAGACGAGACGCCTCGACGAGGCTGAACTTCAGCTCCACATTTGTTTGACAGAAATGATATTCATGCTCCTTTAACCACACGATCAGACAAGACAGAGAGATGCTGGACTTTTATGCAAAACAGCAACTTCATTTTAACAGTGAGCTCTCTCAGCGTTTGCACATACTGACTACAACCTAGTCGGAGTTATTTGATCAGGGTTATAAACATTTACATCTGCTCACTTAGCACGAGCTTCTATCCAAAGCGACTCACATACTGACCGTTTACACAGAAAGAGCCGGTCAGCAGTAAACACTGCTCCACGCTCTTCAGAGCCCCGGGTCAGTCATCTTATGTCATGCTAAGTCACGTTTACTCTTCGTTAAGTCATGTACAGTTACATAAAGTCATGTGATCACAGCCAATCGGAGTGAAGCCAACATGTGGTTGCCAGATCAGCATGAAAGGAGGCAGATCTGAGCAGAGGCAGAGTGTAAAACTCCCACAGCTACAAACAGGATGTAGAATACACTCTGAAGCTCTGCTGGAACCAGAGCTCATAACTTCTATGTTAACACCAGAGAACATGGAGAGAGCACTATTCCAGGTCCCTTTAAGCCAGAAACATCAAAGTTCCACACACAGAACGTGAGCTGATGATCAGCTGATGATCAGCTGATGATCAGCTGATGATCAGCTGATGATCAGCAGAACCTCTGAGGCTGAGAGCAGCGTTCTCCTCCAGCCAGCTGCTGTCACTCCATCCTGGAGCCTCCCTGATCCTATGAATAGTATTTTTTCTCTGTGAAATAAGGATGACAGGGTGTGATTGGTCAGCACCTCCTGAAGGAGGAGGTGACTGAGCTCTGCGACACGTCCAGACGTCTCACACCTGAACACAGCGAGTGTGGACCCCCGTCAGCTCAGCTCAGAGGCCTGGGCCACACAGACCATCAGGTCTGACCGTATTTACACACATTCTTAATCTTTATGTAAAATCTTCAGGACTATCTCCACTTTGCCTGTAGCCGGGCTCATTTGGTCCGACCTAACTGTAGCGAGGTGTACGCTACAATTGGAAGTCTGTTTTCAAAAATGAAATGCAAATCAAAGAAAGGAAAAAACTCATGTGTAAAACCAGTCTGAACCACAGGATCCTCGCGGGCCAGCACCCCCATCGACCATCATCTCTGTCCATCTTTGTCTCTGTCTTGAGGAAAGCTCAGAGTGAAGCTAAATGCTGCCGGGTTGATCTGCTGGTTTGATGATCGATTGTTGGGAAACATCACGTAAGAACTCGGAGTTTCATACCAAACATATCTGAGTCTGGAGCGCAGGAATGGGCCCGGATTGCCGCTGTTTTCCATCCGAAAGAACCGCGGCACCGAAGAATTTACTGAACGATGACAAGCAACGTCTGAGAGGAGAAATATGTCGGAGGTCCGGCCTCGCCTCGCTCCAGACAGAAGAATGAGGAGCGGAGCTGCCAGAGCAGCTTCAGATGGAGAATTCATTATCTTCTCCAAACGTCCTGGACCTTTGATTCTGACGCTCAACATCACACTCCAGCATCGTCCCCTCCTTTAGTTATCTGGGTAGTTATCATCGTAAACACTGTAAAAACGAGGATTTTACTGAATAATTTGCTCATCTACACATGTTGACGTACATCTACGCACGTCCTCGTTTTGTGCGTTCTCTAAGTCTATTCCATTTATAGCCCCATGTACAGCATGTCTGCTGGTTATTGTCTTGTCTCATTACACTTGTTCTAACGTTGCAACGTTGCCTTAAGAACAACTTCTCGTCCCTGCTGCATTTCCTGCCCCTGAGCAACAACAGTGAAAGCTTTCTGCTCTGTTCTGTCCTGATGTTTCTGGGAGATCTCACCCTCCTCTCCATCTCCAGCTACATCACTGGCTGGACCACGCGCTGCAGCGAGCAAGAAATTGAAAGCATGTGTTTGTGTGCATGTTTCATTAGGTCTCAGCCTGGCATTCCAACAGCCAACAGCATTATCCTGTTACATGTTTTCTGCTACATTTCATTCACATGCTGCAAACAAATGTTAATGACGTGCTGTCAAAGGAAAAGAGGAAAAAAAACAACAAAGGAGGAAAGTGGTGGTGGAGCCATGAGGCTGAGCTCAGCGTGTCGAGCTTCACCTGATATCGAGCCGTCCGATCAAACTAGGAGCAGGTTCCAGAGGCTCAAGTCTGGAAAGTTCTGCAGAGTTCCCTCCCCCGACCGACTCGGGTCAATGAGCAGAGGATCGATGTGTTTGATCGTCCGAGGTAACGTCACCACATACTTGGTGGTGAGTCATGGGCTGGAGGCCCCTAAGAGTGGGGGAGGGATGGAGGGAGGGATGGAGGGAGGGATGGGGGGAGGGATGGGGGGTGTGGGGGGCCGCGGAGTGACCTTATGATGTTGTAATTCAACGTAGAACATGTCACTTTTTCTAAAAATAACAGGCAGCTCAGACCCAAAATAGCAGCTCTATTTCTGTTTGGTGTTTCTGTTGGACGCTGGTCACTCTCTCTCTCTCTCTCTCTCTCTGTCTCTGTCTCTCTCTCTCGCCCTCTCTCAGTCTCTCTCTCTCTGGGGGTGTGCATTCTAGCGAATAGAGCGGGAGGAAGGGAGGGAATGTGTTGTTTTGTTTTTCATTCCTTCCCTCTTAAACAGAGGAGAGGAGATCGGGTTAAAATAAAGGGAATAGAAGAAAGAGGGGGAGCAACCGGAACTTTTCTCCATCATCCTTGAAATCTCACCCACATTCGTCTCAGCCATTTAACTCCGTCTGGCCCGAGACTCCTCTCTCAGACACGGCCTGAGTAGAAACTTCAAAAGGGGACCTAAGATGGTTGGGTGGAGTATCTCTCCTTGCTCTCTGGTTTCATCAGAAATGCCTCAGTGTATTTTTCAGAGTATCTTCAGAGTTATTACACTTTGTTCTTGCACAGATCTGGCTCCTTTCATGCTGATCTGGCAACCACACGCAGGCTTCACTCTGATTGGTTGTCTCACCTGCCACTCACAAGAATCATTACATAATTCTACATCACTGAACATGACTTATCATGACTTAGCATGACTTATCATGACTTAGCATGACTTAACAGGACTTTATGGGACTCTCCGCTCTACATCTGTGGCCTGCAATTCCTTATTCACTAAAGTGAAAGTAAAACTTGTTTTTTAGTCCTTTGAGGCTGCGGTCCCTGTGCAGTGTGACACTCCAGTCCACAGCCATCTCTAATGACTGGCAGCAAATTGATCCCACTTGTCTGGGAGACCCCCCCCCCCCCCCCCCCCCACCCCCATCTCCCTATCCCCCCGGCCTGGAGCGCAGCTTGAAGCCTTGGAAGTGTTACGTGATTATGATGGAGGTCAAGAATTATATCATTTTTCATTGAGAGTCTTTTTGTCCGGTCCAGTTGGAAACAGAGTGCGATGAGTCATCGCAACGTTAATATATTACTCATTCTCCTCAAGATGACGAGTGCAGCCCCCAAGACACACACACACACACACACACACCCACACACACACACACACACGCTGAGGTGCCGTACTCACAGTAAAGACGCCCTGTTTAGGTTGACTTGCCTTTAAAAGCCTCGCAGCTATAACAACTTCCTACAACCTTTTTCTGTCCCAAACACAGACGGAGGAATGTGTGTTTCAGAAACAGACTGAATCCAACACGCAGGATATTATCACAGCACAGGCCCACAGTGACGCGTGTGTGTGTGTGTGTGTGTGTGTGTGTGTGTGTGTGTGTGTGTGTGTGTGTGTGTGTGCAGAGACAGGGCTTGGCATGGCTACCACTGGCAGTTCAGCTCCAAACCAGCCCTCCAGCAGCACCATGTGACACCAGTGGAGGTGAAACACCAGCAGCGTGCGGCGTCCGCAGAACGACCTGCTCCACCAACACGTCCTGCTGCTGCCAGTTCAACAGCCAGCCACGCTTTCATGCTTTCTGTTTCTGGTCGGGAAACATCTTGATCTGTCTCTGACTTCACAGCTGCTCTTGGTTCAGGGTTTCATTGTCCCTCCAGGGGCAGAAAGACACGCTGGATACATCTCACAAGTATGTTTAAACTTCAGGAGAAGCAAGAGGTTTCAACAGAGAAACTGCAGGAACATGTTCTGGTACTGGAGCAGGTCGTTTATGCTCCATCTCCTGTTGAGATGTAAAGCTGCACTATCCAGGGACTGTATCCCCGTCTCAGGTCACTCCTGATCTTCCAGGTGCTTCCTTGGAGCTTGTGACTAGAAGTTCACTGGACCGTAGCATTACATAGATCTACATCTACAAGAGACTTTACAAACAGTTTGGAGAGACCGCTTCGACACCTTTTATACTTCACAGAGATGTAATCCAACACATTAGGCAGGTGTTTCGTTGTGTAATGGGTGTAACAGGTCCAGCTCATTTGATCTGCATGCCCAGCCACCTCTCACCTAGAACTGATGTCTCACTTGTTGTTGGCGGGTGGAGCTGGAGGTCCAGGCAGCAGGAATGTTTCCTCCGAGTGGAGCGTGTTCTGCCCGGCGACAGGCTGAGAGCATGCTGGGAATTCCTGGAGATTACGGTTACAACGGTGTCAGACCCCTGCAGTAGTCGATAGCAGAGCGTTTATTTTGCGCTGCGGATTGATTTGTTGTGACTGCGTCTGGCCCGCGGCTCGGCACAGGCCCGCGCTCTGTTCCCCGCTGTATATGTGTCTTATGCAATCTCATCCTTCACAGCACGGCACATCTCCACATCAGTCTCACAACAGCGCCCGCTCTCAGGTTCTCGCACTCTCTCCGACCGTATATTTCCACAGACATCTCCCCATTAATAGCATCAGGTGAGAAAATAAAGATGATTTTTTAGCAGTAACACCATCCCCAGTGTAGCAATCGCACCAAAAAAGCAACGATAAGTCCGCCCCGTGATTATTTAGTCTATATTATGAGAAATATTGACGTGAAACTCCATCACCTGGTTCGAATATGAGCCTCGGCCTCTGCCAGCGTTCGTCTGAGGGAGAACGCTGGGATGCCAATCGAGTGAGGAACTCCCTCTCGAGATGGTCCGATGACAGGGTTAGATTGACTTGAAAGCTTTGGAAGGGGGTTCACGTCTGGGTTCCCGGTTGCCAAACCGCAATATGGCCAGACGTGCAATCACCGCGTGGACGCAGCGGCAGGGCAGGAATCAGGAGTCCCGGCGTGCACCGGGTCAGCGCTCCCCTCCATCCGTGATCTCATCGATAACGATAAGTGACTGGACTCCAAACATGAGCCGGGCCCAGAGATTAAAACGCGGTGAGGCACCTACAGTGCAGCTACAGTAAACCAGCTCCATGATGTCATGTTTCTCAACAGGGCAAGGCCTAAACACATGAAAGTCCAGCCTCTTATTGGAAACAGATTTGACCTGACAAGTGTGATTGTAGCCTGTTGTTTCAAGACAAGGCTAGTGTGTGTGTGTGTGTGTGTGTGTGTGCGTGTACGTCTGTGTGTGCATGTGTGTGTGTGTGAGCAGAGATAACGCTGGGGAGTTAGGTGGCGGGCCTCAAATTTCTTTTTACCATCCATGAAATCCACAAACAGCCAGTGCAGCCAGGGAAGTCTTAAGAGATGGAGATGAGCCTGGAGGTGCAGCTGATGAACGTGCAGGAGCAGCCAAGCAACATAAAAAGAGAGATCCGTGCAGCCATTGAAGTGAATTTCAAGCAGTTGTTTCTAATTAGGTCCGGCTCCTGGGATCAGCCCAGAAGATACGTTCCTCCTGAGCGTCTGTGCTTCTATAAACAAGCCTCCTCTCGCTCTGCTAGCTGAGCCGAGCTGGTGGGGCCCCAGACCCGGGCCCCAGACCCGGGCCCCAGATCCCGGCTTCAGATCTGGGCCCCAGACCCCGGCTCCAGATCCAGGTCTCAGACCCTGGCTTCAGACCCAGGTTTCAGACCCGGGCCTCAGACCCAGGCTTCAGATCCAGGTTTCAGATCCAGGTCTCAGACCCTGGTCTCCGACCCAGGTTTCAGACCCTGGCTTCAGACCCGGGTCTCAGACCCTGGCTTCAGAGCCAGGTCTCAGACCCTGGCTTCAGAGCCAGGTCTCAGACCCTGGCTTCAGAGCCAGGTCTCAGACCCTGGTATCAGATCCAGGTCTCAGACCCGGACCAGACGCTCTGCTCTGCTCCAGGTCCTCACAACCATCACAGCTGTAATATGCGTCGATGGCACAGAGGCTGGAACGTGCATTACAGTGACTCTGAACTTTTGGTCAGATTTTGTTGTTGGAGCGAAGCTGACATCCCCGCCGTCATGTGACCTGTTCAACCTGAGCTGATCTCATTAAAACAACGGGAGGAAAACATCTACTACATCATCTTCTCTGTGTATTCCAATACGAAACAAGGCTCATTCAGAGTGTCTGATAACCCGTGTCACAAACCCATTAGCTCTTCTAATAGTTTCTACCAGCAGAGACATTACCTCACTTAAATTTGAGATTTTTTTACAAGGGTATCGAGCCAAGAAACTTCATCAACTCCTGAAATTATACATTTGGGGGTAGTGGAGGATTGAGTTTCACAAACTGAATCGAGACGTTATTGTCTAACTTTTTATTTGTTAAGTAAAACGGTAATTCATTCTGTCACGGATCTTTTGTCAGAGGTTTTAATAGTTGGTCGTATTTTCATAGTTTTCTGTGCCAAAGTGAACAGCGCCGCAGATGTAAACAGCGTACAGATGGGCTGCAGAAATACATCATTACAACATGATTAATAGGACTGACAAGTGCAACACAGCAGCATAGACAGACAGATAGATAGACAGATAGACAGACAGATAGATAGACAGACAGATAGATATAGATAGATAGACAGATAGATAGATAGATAGATAGATAGATAGATAGATAGATAGATAGATAGATAGATAGATAGATAGATAGATAGATAGATAGACAGCTAGACAGATAGACAGATAGATAGATAGATAGCTAGATAGATAGATAGATAGATAGATAGATAGATAGATAGATAGATAGATAGATAGATAGATAGATAGATAGATAGATAGATAGATAGATAGATAGATAGATAGATAGATAGATAGATAGATAGATAGATAGATAGATAGATAGATAGATAGATAGATAGATAGATAGATAGATAGATAGATAGATAGATAGATAGATAGATAGATAGATAGACAGACAGATAGATAGATAGATAGACAGATAGATAGACAGATAGACAGACAGATAGATAGACAGATAGATAGATAGATAGATAGATAGATAGATAGATAGATAGATAGATAGATAGATAGATAGATAGATAGATAGATAGATAGATAGATAGATAGATAGATAGATAGATAGATAGATAGACACTTTCACCTCAGCTTTGTTGAATAATGACTAGATGTCTATTTCTCATCACGTCCTCATTTATATGTGACGTCTGGAGGCTGATCTGCAGCCAAAGAGCTGAGGAGTCTGAACTGACTGAATGCAACATAAGAAAACATAAAAAGAAGAGATAGAGAGATGCTCCTGGAGGAAACAGTCTTGAAGGTTTAGGATGGAAAAAAGCAAAAATATTTAGCTTTATTTTGTTGAGTAATGATAGTAGATTCCTGGCTGTAGATATATGGTCCTAGAACATCAATACATCCTTATTCATGTATAACTTTCAGCTCCAGCTACCTCTTAGAGGAGGAGAACAAGCCGAGGAGCTACTGAGGACCAGGAATGTAAAGACACGTAATGAATCATGTGAGTGGCAGGAGAGACAGCCAATCAGACGTGGTTGCCAGGTCAGCATTAAAAAGCCAGATCAGGAGCCAGGATTATATTCCCACAGCAGTTCATAACACCAGAGAACAGGGATGAATACTCCGTTCTGCTATTGCACGTCTCCTTTGGAATAAATTGAAAAACATATATATGTGCTGTGGAAATCCCCTGAAGATGATCCCTCTGTGACCCCTAAATTATGAAAAATTCACAGGCCCAAGCAACAAGGAGGAACCTATATATTACACACACTCATACACATTACATCTCACTTTATATAGCATGCTGCACCTCACTTCATTTCCTTCTCACCCTCCAGTCTCTTCTCTTTTTGAGCTCAAAACACCACTTTCTCTCCAGTTCTCCCAGTCCCATCGCTTCCACTGTTCCCTCTCTCTCCTTCACACACACACACAGACACACACACACACACACACACACACACACACACACACACACACACACACACACAGAGGCTAACAGCCACCTCTCCCTGCAGTTAGAAAAACATCACCTTTGCATTATCACCCCGAACGTCTGCCCGGGCTATTATCATCTTCTGAGGCTACCTATCCAAAGCCCGCAGTTATGAATCTTAATACTGGATCTCCTTTGAAGCCAGAATCACAATGCATACTTTAGTGAAATATCTTCATCCTTTTCTACCACACTTTGATCACAAAGTAGGAGTGAAGCACAGAAACTGTTACAAGAACTCAGCATTGGAAGAGTCAAGCAGAGGACAGGCGAGCCGCGCAATCCTTTATGAATGACACAGCACAATATTATTTCACTGTTATTTATGTTTCGGCTTTGCTATTCCAGATTGCTTCAATTGGTTCTGAATTAAAAAAGAAAGAGAGGCCAGCTACGCACTGTATTCTGAATCGGACATAAATAAGCAGCGAGCGCGGCTGACGGGGAAGATGAGGGGAGATACGTTACATAACTCACGCTCTGGTCGGCCGAGGCTGGGCTCCGTGGCGGGCCCGTCCGGATCCAGCCCGGGGGTGTCCTCACCCGGCCCGGCTCCGCTCCACATGGACCTCTGCACGCCGCCCTGCGCGTGTGTGTGTGTGTGTGTGTGTGTGTGTGAGGGGACGGGTTCTCTCCTCCCAGGAGTCTAAGGCACTCTCTCTGAGGTTATTTATAATCCGGCTTTTTGTTTGCAGACTGGGTTGTTACCTCCACCCGCTTATCTCGCAGTTATGTGATCGAGTAGTGAGGTCACAGGACGAGAGTCATTTCCGCAAAACAAGCGAGCAGCGACTGGGAATTGATGAGTTCCAGTGGCTCAGCGACTCAATGATCATAGAGACAGGCTTAAAAGCTCCTTCACCTCAGACCCACTGCTCTCCGTCCTCTACGGGGAACTTCAGGGAAAACTCCGGACGACTGCAGCGTCCTGCTGCTTTCCTCCTGCAGGACGCCTCAGCACATCGAGGGCTTGTCCCCTTATCACAGACTGCAAAAAACTGTTTCAGAGGCTGGAATACACCAGGGCACATCTCTACATGCTTTACATCTCACTCCATGAGTTCTACATAAAGAGACAAGCTACAAAACACATTAGAGATCAGCATTTACTGGTCATACTGGGAATCTAAGCTGAGAAACTGATTCTGAATGTCTCTGATCTCAGCTTCTTATATGTGAATATTTTCTGGTTTCTTTCCTTGATGTCATTTTTATAAACTATACAACTAATCAGATGATCGAGTAATCACCAGGCTGACTGACTGCAAGAAACAGAAACAACAATAAAACAACTAAAAGTGCTAATCGAACTGAAGCAGTTTGGAGCTTTTTCTGAGAGGAATTTTAAGAAATTAAGTTGTATAATCCTCTGATCTGTCAGACCTCACTCACATGCTTCATATTTTCTGGTTTCTTCTTAGTTTGTTTTTTTATGTCATATTATGAACCAAGCAACAGAATCAAGAAAGTCACTGCCAGAATAATCAACTATAGAAAAATGAATTTGCTGCAGCTCTAGTTTTTAGTGTCCTGAGGCATGTTTGATTTTCCCTTTGTGCCACTTTGTGATCTTTAGGTGGGAGACGGCCGTTTGACAGACAGTCCGGCTCCTGGGAAAAGTGGCACTGCAGTCGGGGGGGAGGCATTAAGAGCTTTCAGCGACGCCCCGAGCCAGGCTCAAGTGATACCCTGTAAGAGAGGGGCTAATATGCTACAGTCAGCGCGGTATTTACCACAAGCTCGTATCGTTCACCTCAGATCAAGAGCAAAGTATCAAAACACAGCGAGGATGAGCAGTGAACCTGCTTCTCAGCCCTCTTCCTCGGCTAAGCTCCTTTACTTATCAACCAGGGGGTTCAGTTGTTGGTCATGTGGAGAACACACACACACACACACACACACACACACACACACACATGTGGAGTGGAGAGAGGGGGTGAACAGGAGAGGGGGAAAAGAAAACAAGGCGCTACAGCTCAGGGAGTGAAAGCTGGATGGCCCGTCGCAGCGACACCGCAGCAGAGCCGCAGCCGTGACGTAACCCATGACACACGGAGAGAAAATGCAGAAAATCCTCCTTTGTAAAACCTGAGAGGGAGAAGTCAGCCGCTCTGATTGATGGAATTGTTACAGCGTCTACTTAACAATCCTCTAAATTTAGACCCGATTCCGTATCCCTGTTCTGAGCGTTGAGGACTCCTGGCTGCGGACCCAGCATTACCTCAGCTCAGAGCGAGGAGCGGGCAGAGAGGCTGCTGTCATCCAGTCCGAATAGCAACTATTGTAATGTTGAACCCGGCCCAGGCCGGGCCGTAATGGCAAAACAAGCACGATTGTTCACATCCAGATATATCATTCCCGCTGCTGCACAACTGAAAACATGCCGGGGAGAGTGCTCAGCAGGGAGGGGAGCGGGGCCAGAGGAGCCAGGTGGTCTGGGTTTCCTCAAAGCCTCGCGCTCACTCGTATATCTTTATTTGCATTTTGACAAATGTTCCTGTTGTTGTGAGTAAAGCGTGCTGCGTCGGGTTCACGTTATGAGCTGCAGCTTGATGTGAGACGAGAACAAGAGGAGAGATGATGACATGCACCTTTATGCAGCCTGAGGAAACTTCTGAAGCACTGGAGTCAGAGGGAGCACACACACACACACACACACACACACACACACGCACACGCACACACACACGCACACGCACATACATGCACACGCACACACACACACACTCAAACTGTAGAGCATTTGCTCCAGTTCTGGATATTAAAAGTAGTAAATATCTATCATACAAACTGTGTGTTGCTAATATGAATTGCTGTATAAAAGGAAAAGAAATATACATCTTCAGAAAGTGGCTGCACTCATGTTTTTACTCATGTTTTTACTCATGTTTTTACAAAAGTCATGAATCCAAACACATCAAAGTAGCTCCCGACTCGTAGCATTTTCTGCCTTTCAGCTCAGTGTTTTGGTTTTTGGTTAATTTTTAGTTTTATCTCAGGCACTGATCGACCAAAAAGAACAGTGTGTGTGTGTATGTGTGTGTGTGTGTGTGTGCATTTAATTGTCTTTATATACTTGAGGACCAACCCCTAAGAAGACATTGTGAGGATATTTGTAGATATTTGTAGGTCCTCACAAAGAAACTGCAGAAATAGGCTCCTTTGACCTCAATGAATGGTCTCGCTAAGTTTCAGCAAAGGTCTCATGGACAGAGCAGACCCTGTAATCTGTGTGAAGTGATGTGCTCCAGAGCGCCCCCCATGGATCACACACTGGTATTGTCGTACGAGGCTGACAGAAGAATAGAACAGCAAATACAGCAGAACAATTATGCTAGTATTATTACTAAAAATCATTAAAACGTCACAAATAGAAAGATAGATTCAATAGATAGATTTAAAAATAATAGATTTTAATATTACCCTCTCCAAAAATAATACTGTTTTTCAAATTTAGTCCATAAATCACTGATATAATTAATACTAATAACTGTAAATACACTTACAGTGAGAGAGGGGAGAGACTCTGTGTTCCCCTCTATAATTTCCAAAGATTAGAATAGTATAGTATTCTATTGTCTGGTATACCATTAGTAAGGTGATTTCTATAGATAAGGTAAGGTGATATATATAGATAAATCCATGATTTATCTATTTTAACCAAGCACTTTTGGCCTGTATAATGGAGTATTGTTGAAATAAATGAATGTGGCTGGTGTCAAAGGTCAGGTGTTTGAGCTCACAATAAAAGAAATACCCGGACACAAATCTCTTTTTTGTTTCTGTTTTGTGCACACTTTTTCTTCAAAAACTATCATTGTGGTCTTATTGCAAACCAGTTGTAATAGTTGTTAACGGTGAATGGAAAATAAACATGTTTTTGGAAGCTGAATTCTGTGTGAGTGTTTCCCATCCTTGGCTCCATGAACGAGTTCCTACATTTCTGGTAATTGGAAAGAAGGTGAATTACTTCCTGTAATGTCATTGATAAAAGAGGAGTTACAGTTACCTGTGTTCCAAGTCCATCTCTTGTTAAAACTGGCAAAGCTAAAGTTAATCACCTTAAACCTTAGAAACCTGCTCATTTGATATGTTAGCATTTAGCTTGCTAATTGCATTTAAAAAAAGGCAGGGAGACCAGTGTTGTGAAGACCTCAGTATGGAAGTTCAAAACTTTTGGGACTGTAAAATAGAAGTTATGTTGACAGCTTAAAGTAGCTTGAATGCAACTACAGGTAAGAATGCATGTTTTGAAATGTTGTGTTCACGTTTCACTTTCAGGTATATATTGTAAGTTGTATTGGAAAAGAATGGAATTTGTAGAGCATTCAAGTAAGTTAAGAGGTATTTAATCTAAAATGATATTTCTTTTTCTTCCCACAGTCGATCCATTTGTCACACCAACCTGGGGACGCTAGGACTCTAATGCTGTTGACAGTAATACACATGTATAGCCAGCCCAATAGGGAGTCAGGTGGGTGGATGGTAACTGTCTATTTCATGTCAGATCCTGCATTTGAACCCGGATTAGAGTTGAAAACTTGTTTTATTAGCTCAACACCTTCACCGTCCGACCTCCGCTGGTATTTCCCTGCTGGGTTTTGCTGCAGAATTGTCCTCAAATTTGTAGATCTCAGCGGTGACTTTGGTGAGTGCGATGTGATCAAAACCAATAGAAATGACGACTGAAGCTATTTAAATGAGACCAGAGATGTAATAAATCAAAATTATCCTTTTAAACTGTGCGGATTTGGAAGCCTGATGCTCCTCCTCACACGGACTGGACCGAGCCGCCTCCCACAAACTCGGCCCAAACCCACTAACCAAACACAGATGCCACAATCTCTCTCACAGTATGTATTAATACCTTTAGCAGGGACCCAAAGCAGCGCTGGTACACTGAGGACGGCTCTAACGACAGAAGCATGGAGATTCTTGGGAAACCAAACTCTTTCCACATCAAAACAGCGTAGCGTGCATCAAAGAATGCGAGCGACGCTGTGAGCAGTTTTCAGCTCCTCGCGTTCTTGTCGGTTTTATTTCCTCCTCACAAAAAGCCAAATACGACAAGAAACAGATCGTTTCATTTACACCCTCACGAAGGCAGCGACACGTTTCCAGAGCGTGAACTCTGTTTGTAGAAGGTTCGAGCTGTGAGATTTCCCCCACCGAGCCCACCTGACTGGCCAACGTAATGACTGCATAGTAAGTGGCTTACTGTAAATGTAGAATATGTTCATACAGCGCAACAGAAATGCTTTTCATCCTCACTGGACCCTAATGCACAGGAGGTTTATCCTCTAATGAAAGGCATGTTGTAGCAGCAGGTCCACGGCGGAGCCATGAAATGAGATTTATGAGTGCAGGAGCTGATGCACTGTCAACATCTGTGATGCTCAACGTATGAGGTCTCCATCTGTCAGACGTGACTGTTGTTGATGCGGTTCATCTCCGTCACATTTGCAGCGTTTCACACTTTAAAAAGCATGAGAGAGTTTGATGTCAACAGCAGCGCTGGCGCCATGTTTGCGCTGGGCGGGTGTCTGTCTGCACGCCGCCTCATGGTCACGCTCAGTCCTGCTTCGCCTCAACCTTCCTCCGTGCTGCTGGGAAAAGCTCCGGCGAGGTCTTCTACTTTCAGAGCAGCGGCGGACGTGTTGTTCACACGTTCCACAAATGACATGAATATTTCATGAAATAATTTGTATAATGAGCGATTCAGTGGGACCTCACCACAGTTTCACACATGAAACAGGCACAGGTGTGTGCTGCTCACGTCTGTTCCCAGGGATCCGGCTTTTGGGGGCTTGAGAAGCTCAAACCCAGGAGCTCTGACGGTTGTCGACCTCTCAGCCAGCCAAAGGGTTTTCCTTTAAGCTCCCCTGATAAATCAGCGTCTTAGAAAATTAACAATAAATTAAAGCCTATTCCTCTGATAATCCAAGTGATACTTCTGTGAAATGAATGTAGAGTATAGGTGCAGGGAAGAAATCAAAGGAGACAAGGCTATCAGACATCGTAATATCTAAAATAAGATATGGATCACACAGACCTCACATCTAAAAGCTCTTGTCTTCATTTAAGAAGGATTTCCACCTTCAAAGCGCTGACATCAAACAGGGAGAAAGTAGGATTTTATCCACCGAGCCTTCACCTGCAAGTGTAAACAGCATCCAGCAGCGTCTCTGACACATCAGCTCCAGGTTGATGCATACTCTCTGGCGGCCAACACTAACATTGCGATGTTGCTTTTAAATCGAGGAGGACATCTTGGGACAGGCAGCCAGGGTGTAGAGATTACAAGGGGAACTAATTTACGAGTGTGTTCTCGTCTGACGAGTTTCAGGGCTGAGGAGAAACTGGAACGCCGGGAGCGTCGGCCAGCTCTGTTCTTTTATGATCCTCGAGCTTTGAGTTACCAAAGCTGAAGCCACGGACACTTGAAGACTCTCCCCACAGGTTTCCATCCTGTCCTGTACAGAGCTACGCTGGCTCTCCAGAGGCGGCTTCATCCCTCTGCTCTTAATCCTCTGATTCATGGCTCGGCTGCATAGAGCACAGAGTCGGTGTCTGCTGAGGAGGAGGAGGAGGAGGAGGAGGAGGAGGGGGAGGAGGAGGAGGAGGAGGAGGGGGGGGGAGGGGGAGGAGGAGGATGCTGCGACTCCCAACAAATTTCACAACTGACAAGTGTAAAGTGCACAGAGTGAGAACTGTTCCTCCAGCTCCAACTCTGTGAGCATCGTCCTGATCTGAGGAGAGAAATGGTGACGTTACATCACCTGGCGTCATGTCTCTGCCACCTGATGAACAGGCACAATGTTCAGTCTGATGTTACCATTCATTTCTGTATTTCTCTGTCGTCTTGTCACTGTTGTAAATATTAGAGTATATGGTATATAATGTCCTCCGTAGCACATTGTTTTTGAGTGATTGATCATTTCGGGAAATGTGCAGTGTGAATACATTACAAATCAGTCAGCAGTCGCTCCGTTAATTTACAGGTTTCTCTGTAGTTTAATAGTTTTAGTTTTCTGCTGAATGAGTGCCAGGGCTGGGCGACAGCTTTCACGTGCATCATGGGAGATGGAGTTTGTGGTCAGAACTCTAAAACAATCATCAGCTTTTTGAAGCTCTCACAGGACACACGAAATGAGTTGAATGAATTCACTTGGTTTATTCCATTCTGTGTGAAAGTGTTTGGTAATGTGATTCATTCACTGCTTCTTGTAGCTCTCATGCATGCATGCTAACAGGGTAGGAGAAATAACCCCTCTGGACTTCTTATTTCTATGGTGTTTTCCCTGTAATCGCCCTGAAGAAGCTGCAGGATGGAGGGAAGCTGAGAGGAGAGCTGGACCTCCTGAGTCTGGAGGAGAACACAAACACCCAGGCAGCTCTAGGATCAAACACCAGCTCACTGAATTTACTTTATCCACTGGATATTTCATCTTTTTTTCTAAAGTAGCCGACGTGTGAACTGTAGACTGCAGCCCAGTCTGATGTTTGCCTCTCTCTCCCTCCCAGTGCCTGAGACTGGGAGGGAGCTACTGGCCGGTCCTGGTCCAGTGAACACATCCCACAGAGCCGTCCCCGTCAGGACGGAGGAGCGGCTGGGCCCCCAGTGCTCCCAGTGCTGCGGGGCCACGGCTGTCGGGTTGGAGCTTTATTTTTGTAGTTGTTGTATTTTTCTGTGCTGTCTGTGCTCGTAATGTCTTTACCAGCGACACACAATGACTTCACCAAATGACACTCAATGATTGTAACTGTCAGAGTCATTTCAGCCACCGCTGTCCATATAAAAAGGCAGGAATCGACATAAATACAGAGCTACGTGCATTTATTTCTAATAAACAGGGAACGCCATGTTCTCTGGGCTCAGCATCTAGAATTGTGCATTCGGGAACTGTCAGAGTGGTAGCGGTGAAAGATCTGCAGCCCTCAACCTCCCATAGGAGCCTGGTTAACAGCTGGTTAGCAGCTAGTTAGCAGCTGGTTAGCAGCTGGTGAGCAGCTGGTTAGGGGGTACTAGGAGGTATTTGAGGCAGAGCTCTTCCTCTTCCCAGGCCGAGACGTGGCGCTGATTGTCTGTTTTGTGATGAAACAAGACATCTGTCACACACTTACCTCCAGCGGAGACACCAGACACACGCAGATCCTCCACCGACAGGGACAAGCACGCGCCGTCTTCAGAGTGGAGACGAGGCTGAAGGAAATGATCCATCACTCCCCGTAAACTCTAAACAGCCTAATGACACGTGGCAATATAAAATGGAAAATTCAAATAAACACCAGTCGCCCTGTTTGGAGGCACTCCTGGTACAATAGCCCAAACACTGGGCATTTGAGTAATCATTACCAGTCATAAGTCAGCTCACTGGAGATGTTAAATAAACAGTATACTTCTGTAAGGCATATACAACAAGGCCCAAATTTACTTTAGCCGTATCGCAGGAATCTGTGAGGTAAAGGACACTCACCAGCCGTGCCAGAGACGCTATCTTTTAATGTCACGTCACGTCTGCTGGTCACGGCCGCCCGCCCTGCGCCCCTCGCTGGGACGTACTGCTGTGTGCTCTGGTGGCCTCTGAGCTGATTTGTGGCTGTTGCATGACATAACAAGCGACCCGGACTGTTTGGAAGCCTCAAAACTCTGCACACAGGCTGATTTATAACACATCTGGGCTTCAAAGCCGCTGTGCGACTCTCTGAACGTGCTTGTTTTGCCAGCTCTGCCTCTGTGTTTCAGCTCAACCGGAGGAAAGAAAAAATCTCTGTTTTTTAAGTATAAAAGTATAACTCAAGTGCACCCGGGTTTTTAAGCCCAGAAGTGATTAATAAAACCACGAGCTGGTGTGTGTCCAGGACCGATGCGGACGCCGACCTCGGGGGGTGAAACCCTGCTTCTAATTGGCTCCTAATTGGACTTGATTACGCAGCCATTAAGGAGAGCTGTCCGGGCCGGGGGAGCGGTGAGCCTGCTGCCAGACTCTGCTCCAGCCTGGAGGTGAGGGGTCACCGTGGGGGTAAAACCCAGCGGGCCCTCGGTTGGAGCTCAAATTGAGGCTATTATGTTCCTGCCATTCCTGAGCACAATTTAATGCAATTTTAAAAGCAGACAAAGAGGAATAATCGCTTAATAAATACAATTCTCGCTGCTTATTGAAAACTACCTCGTGCTGCAGAACAGTAGTCTGCGAGCGTTCTCCTCCACTTGTCAACGTCTCCACACACGCACGTTACTGCAGCCTGTCACTACAAGCCAGACCGTGGTCCCTTCATAGAAACCGTACCGCAAAAACAAAAATATTTCAAGTGTGAGAGAGAGAGAGAGAGAGAGAGAGAGAGAGAGAGAGAGAGAGAGAGAGAGAGAGAGAGGAGAGAGAGAGAGAGAGAGAGAGAGAGAGAGAGAGAGAGAGAGAGAGAGAGTTCTGAATCATCCAGTAACTCGCAGTGTCAGATCCTTCACAAAGTTTTTTACAAATGGAAGAAAAGAAAATTCAACATTCCTCCATGAGAACATCCAGCAATGAACTCATGAGTAGGTGCAACTAGATGCATGTTTTTTTCTTGTAAAGAGATTAATCATTATTAGAGTTCTGCAACTTCTGCTGCTGCAAATAATGAGGAATGGTCCTTCAGACGAGCACAGAGCGAGTGTAGCCTCTGCAGGCTCCTCCTGTGCTCCTCCTCCTACCAGGAGGAGCACAGGAGGTGATTCACTTTGTCCACTTCAGATTGAGACTCTTCAGTCTGCTGTCAGTCAGAGGAAACGCGTTAACGTGTTAAATCTGTCAAATGTGGCATCTCATAACGGCAGCCACCTGGAGAATACAACACATCGTAGTGGATTTTAGATTCAATCGTCTTTGAACAATGGTTTTGACTGACAGGCTGCTTCATTGAGCGTCTGTAGCAGCACGGTGCTGCAGGTTCAGTGCTGGCTGGGCTGGAGCAGGTGGACAGCGTTGGACAGCTGAGCAGACTGATGTTTGATGTCGCTCTCCTTCAGTAATTACAACATTTAGTTCTGCTCTTTTCTTTCAGCGATAGCCTAATGGTACCTGATGGGACACTGTAAACACACTGTAATCACGACTTGAAAAATATCAATTACAGCCACTTTAATGAGGGAATGTGCAAAACGAGAGAAGATAAATACATGAGGGGTGTGATATTCTGTTACTCCCTTGATTTCTCGCTGCTCTGCTCAACACGTCTGTGGTGGGAGGCCAAACATGACCTAAACTTTGAGCCATTTCCACAGTATCAGTCCAACATGTGCCTCCACTGTCCCTGTTTTAGAATGGCGTTCATACAGCGCCTCTAAGACTTCTATTAGCTCTGAATAATATGTGTGAAAAAAGGCCTTACATTTATGTCATTCTGCTGGTCCCCTGACAGCCATTACTAACCCAATATCCTGTTTCAGAGAGAGTGAGCCTGCAGCATGTTGCTCTTGGCCCCCCACCAAATCGCACAAGTATGAAAATTACCCATCCAGTCACGGCCTGCAGCTCTTTAAAAGCCATCAGCGTTCCCTCTGACAGACCTCGGCGCGGCGGCGGGGCCAGATCTGCCTGGCAGAGTGCAGCTTCACCCACCGACCACCAAACCTCTGGCCTTCCTCCGCCTCCCCCTCCTCCCCCTCCTCCTCATCCCTCTTCCTCCCTCCACACCAACAAGGTCGGTTCGGGCTCATTCTGTGCAGGCTGCTTCCACAGCCTCTGTAGGGAGACTGACTCCAGGTTACACAACGCTTCAGAGCCGACTCCTGACAGCGTTCGTCGTTCTAATTGTGCTTTTGAGGCCCAGTTTTTTAATGTTTTATCATGTAAGCACCGGCCGGTTCAACACTTTTGTGTTACAATGACAAATAAAAGACAAATAAAAAATGACAAATAAAAGATTCTATTCAGCAGAAGTAAGAAACCACTCATCTGTCTATTACAGTTCTTACAGTATTACAGTTATGTACACATTGTTGCTCTCCTTGTAAAGTGCTC
>CM055207.1:1277343-1337343 GCA_029224185.1 Karalla daura | reverse complement strand
TATACACTCCCTCTTTAGAGGTCCATCAAGCTCCACCATGAAATGCACCTCCATCAGACGGATGACATCAAGCAAACATTTGATGTTGTGTTGCCGATAATCCTGCTTCACATCCCACGTCAGAGCGTGTAGCATTTGAGGAACACTGGAGGAACGCTGGAGGAACGTTGGAGGAACGTTGGAGGAACACTGCAGGAACGTTGGAGGAACGTTTGAGGAACAATGGAGGAACGCTGGAGGAACGCTGGAGGAACGCTGGAGGAACGCTGGAGGAACGTTTGAGGAACAATGGAGGAACGCTGGAGGAACGTGGAGGAACGCTGGAGGAACGTGGAGGAACGCTGGAGGAACGCTGGAGGAACGCTGGAGGAACGTGGAGGAACGCTGGAGGAACGTGGAGGAACGCTGGAGGAACGTGGAGGAACACTGGAGGAACACTGGAGGAACGCTGGAGGAACGTGGAGGAACGCTGGAGGAACGTTGGAGGAACGCTGGAGGAACGTGGAGGAACGCTGGAGGAACGTGGAGGAACGTGGAGGAACGCTGGAGGAACGTGGAGGAACGTGGAGGAACGTGGAGGAACGCTGGAGGAACGTGTCGTGTCTGCTGCAGCAGCTTCGACTGGGTGAACACAGAAAGTGTGTGTGAGCGTGGAAGTTTAGTCGTTTTGACTTTGATTGATTGACCTGATTACAGAGTGAGTTCATGGGAGAACTCCACAGGTCGCTCTGAAAGTGCTCCTCCTCCTCCTCCTGTTCTATGGCGTCGTTACTTCCAACTGTCTGACCTTTGAGTATCAGTCCCAAAGCTTTTCATCAGGAGGACGATGTCTCCTGGATGTCTCCCCTGAGTGAAACCAGGAATCCATTAGCTCTAAGACATGCACTGATGTCAGGAACTCTCTGTACTGAGCCAGATCTCTGTCGTGAGCTCAGTCCTGCAGCGCCACCGTGTGGCCACCCACAGCCATCACACCTCACAGATATACACACAAATGTATTTGTAGAACCAAACGGTTCCCGTTTCTCTGCATATGTGTTTAACGATGAGATGAGTGAGAAAGATTTCACTGAGGCTGGGACAGATGTTGGAAAGTCCTTTCCCTGAATAGATGCAAAAATAAATAAATAAAAATGAAAGCTCGGCCCCTTCACCGACACATTTTCACTGACGCAGGTCTGCATCGATATAGCTGCAGTGAAATGAAATTGTGTATTGATTTGTAAAGATGTTTTGAGGCTGTAACTTTGTGGTTGACTGGCTCCCAGTTCAGCACTCAAACTGGTTCTAAGAACGTTTCAGTTTCATCCAAAACACAGTCACAGTCAGTCCATCTGTTCCTCCACCTCAGTCTGCATAGATGGGAGGGGGGGGGGGGGTTACAATATCACAATCAGTTTGATTTTAATGAACAATCAAAATAGACTAAGGTTCAAGGGATTGGTTGTTTTGATGCAGATGAGGCATAAACCAGACACAGTATGTATTATTTATATTTGAATGAATTCAACTAAAAAGTCACAATAATTCGTATGTAACATGGAACAAGTTGTAGTTGCAGAGTTTCCTTTACGTTTAGTAAACGTATGTAAATAGGCTGAAGGAGTTTAAACTGAGATCATGGTCTGACCATCTCATACTTGGAAGTTGGAAGTTTTAAGGATAGTTTCAGACTTAGAGGATGTTGAACCCTGCAGAGGGTGGAGGACGGTCTGAGGATGGAGCAGGATGATGGACAGGTCTCTCCTCCAGGACTGAGCAGATTAAAAACGTGGACGAGCAGCCTGAGGGACCTTCTCTGAGGAGAACGTTGAGAGGAACTGGTGGATTTCCATCTCCTAAGCTTCTACCCACCCACCACCCACCTTCTCTTACTCCCAGAGCTCCCACTAACACCCTCCCACCCCTCCTCCTGTTCTCCCAGAGGTGTACGTATGTAAAGAGGAGCTCTCTCTGAACTGTCTGTCTCTCAAAGTTTCCTCAGTTTTGGAGAGTTTTTCTTCTTCTTCTTCTTCTCGTTCAGCTTGTTAGAGAGCATCTGCCGGACAAGCAGCGTCTCAGAGGGCCCGTAAAGCCTTTCTGAGAAACTCTGAGTGACTCCTGGGCAATAACTCTGCTCACTTTTCCTCATTTACCAAGTTTACTTTCTGCTCTTGCTCATTTCATTTACTCGGGCAAGTTCCTGTGGCATGGACTGTTGTCCAGGAGGCCCACAGTTACAGTGTCAGGCTGCTGTCCTACATTATCAGTACATGATTCCATCCTTGTTATCTCGTATTAAAAGAGCAAGAGCAATAGCATATCTTAACTTTCCTTAACTTAACTTAGGTTTATGTAGAAACACAGTGAGCAGAATGAGTGTGTCCTGTAATGAAAGCTCAGCTCTGTTCTGCTAAGAATAATTCAGACAGGACAGTTTGTTATAGATACTGCTCCACCTTTCAGTAATCTGGAACCACACTGTAGTGATTTGCTGTGTAAAGTTTCAGTTTTATACGGGTTAAAATGTTGAGTCAAGGCAGCAAAGATACGATGGTTTCTCCAGGAGACGATCAATCTGGACACCAAAGGACAGCCAGCCTCCATCAGGCCAGATGTTGAGGTGTTTGTGGAGGAACCCTCTGAGGAACATCTGGAGTCCAGCCTGCTCAGTTAGCAGGTGATTAACGGGAACATGTAAAGATAACACACGTATCCACGTTCACTCTGACCTACACATGTTGTGTCACCTCTGGTTCACGTCCTTTGAAGGAGAAATACGATGTAAGCAAGAAAAACAAGTGCGTGTGTTATTGAACTGTAAATCAATAGATTCTCTATTAGTATTTAGTGCTCTAGTGTCTCTCAAGTCAAACATAAAATTACAAAAATGGGTCCAGATGTTAGGCTGGTTACAGATGATTCTTCTCATTATTGGGTTAACTGTTCCTCATCTATATCTTTAGCTTTAGCTTCTAGAAACCTCAGTCAGTGTTTTCATAACATGACCTCCTAAACATCTTGTCTAAAGCCCAGAAAGCAGAGAACCATGAAATGAGAAGTCCTCAAAGTTTATGCTTTGTTGTTTTGTTTTATTCTTACTTTTGTTTCTCTATGAGCCCAGACGGGGCTTCTACCTCACTCACACACGTTCCATCTTATTTTAAAGTCTTTTTTACATCACAGACTAACAAAAACAACATCCATCCATTCATCATCTCACCGGCTTTGCACCAAACTGTGTCTCAGGGGTCTGCAGCACTTTAAGGCTTAGAGACTGATTAACCAGAAGTAGTCACTTCAGTCAGGTGATGGGATAACTGCTGCAGCTCTGGCTCTACTCAGCTGTAACTTTAGGCTGGTGTGAATGAGTGTCTGGAACAACTTTCTGTGTTGTCTCTGTGCTCGACCTGCTCTAAATGAGCGCTATAGATCGATTCGATCAGATCTGATCTGCTCTGATCAGATCTGGTAGTTCTCTCTCTGATTCACTGGGGTCGTCCACCTCTGAACTTGATCTCCACCCTTCAACACGTTGAGACAAAGCTGAGGTGTGATTGGAGCCACGTTGGTCGCTGTGTGCTCTTAATGCCTCCCACACTAACAACAAAAGATCAGAACAATGGTCCCTGAGTGTCCCCGGGGCCCGGGTCAGGCCTGGGTCCTGCTGTCCCCGCAGCAACGGCCTGCTGCACACAAACACTGCGTTACCATGGAGCCACACACACACACACACACACACACACACACACACACACACACACACACACACACACACACACACACGCCAGCAGCAGCAGCAGCACACACTCTCCCACACTCTCAGAGCCTCAGTGACAGACATGGAGGGCCCCGGGGCCGAGGACGGCCGGCTGGCCTTCATCTCAGACTGCGTCCTGAGGAGCCTGAAGCTGCAGCCGGACCGCTGGCACAAGTGTGTTTCCACCGAGGAGAACCGGAGCCTGCTGCAGGACTTCCTGGACCGAGCCGAGCCGGGGACCCTGCTGCTGAGCCTGAGCCCGGCCGGACAGCTGCAGGTGGGGGCCCCCGAGGTCTCCGGGGCCTCAGGGGCCCCCGGGGCCTCCAGGTCCAAGGCGGTTTACTTTGTGAAGCCGGGCAGAGGCGCCGTGAGGACGGACACGCTGAGGGACAGCCTGGAGTCCGGGGACCTGTCCCCCGCTCCTCTGCAGCAGTTTTCTGCCCTGGTGGAGGAGGTGAGTGAGCAGCGGAGCACGGCGGGCTGGGAATGATCTGCAGACAGGACAGGCCCAGTACAAAACACCAGCTAAAGGCTCTGGAATAACTGGACCTGCACTGCAAGAGAAGAGTGTCTTAGAGCAAGATTAAATTTCACTTGTCAAGATCTTTTAAAGTAAGATGGTTGATGCTTGGTTTGAGATTACAGAGTAAAGATGAAAGCTCTTAAAACAAGACAAACTATGTTCATTTAAGTTGTCTTAGATTAAGGTGTTTTAGCCTCGATGTGTTGAACTGCTTGTTTGCTTCCTTCAGTGCTCGTCTTCAGTCTCAGACGTTATTGCGTATAGGAGGAAAGATTCCAACGTGTTGCTGCTGGTTGCTGCTTACAGTCCAGTCCTGACATGTAACTGGATGTGACTGGGAGAGGCTTATCAACGCTCTCCACTAGCTTTTGATTACAGTCTGACTGATGGGACTTTGAACAGATCATATCGATGTGCTGGAAGCTGCATAATCACAGTTCACCCCCACTGTGCTATAACACCTGCTGGTCTTTACCATGGTCAGAGTGAATTAACCCGTACATCCTGTCAGTAGAGCTCCAGTCCACAGCATCGACAGGGCCCGACAAGGTCATTAGTCAGAGTCAGGAGTCTATGAGAGTTTAGAACAGGATTCCTGATCTGACATATCAAGTGTTAAACCAGAAGCATGCTGTATCTGTGTGTGTGTGTGTGTGTGTGTGTGTGTGTGTGTGTGTGTGTGTGTGTGTGTGTGAAAACAATCCCTCGCACTCACTGTTGTTCCTCACTCTGTCTATTGTCTGCATTTATTTACACACAGTGTGAGATGGTGGTGACAGACCGTAGGGGCGTGTGTGTGTGTGTGTGGGTGTGTGGGTATGTATGTATGTGTGTGTGTGTGTGTGTGTGTGTGTGTGTGTGTGTGTGTGTGTGTGTGTGTGTGTTACCTCTTCAAGCATTGTTCAGGTGTGTGTTTTACTGTGATACTAGTTTGGCTGGTGAAACTGAAGTGTTGCTCTTGGGCTCCAGCCCACTGCTAGTTTATATCTAATGACTAGGTTAACTAATAACTCACACCAGTTACATGATATTCTTTACTGTCATCCTCTTCCTTTCAACTGTCCACACAATACAACAGTATACAGTAACTCCACCAACATCTGGCAGCTGCTCTCTGGAGCAACAAACAGATGAATCCTGCATAGAAACAGTGTAAACAGTGTAAACAGTGTAAACAGTGTAAACAGTGTAAACCTTGCTGAAGCTGAATGACCTTTTAAAGTTATAATCCAGATGCAACTCAGCAATGTTTCTCCAGCTGAGACGTGAATCGGAGCTTCTTGTGAGAGACAGATGAATCTGCCTGGAGGTCTCCACCGTTTAGAGCTGCACATGGAGCAAAACTGCAAATAATGACATTATCACAAACTAATTACCACACAGAGACTGGGGGCCCCCCCAGGGTCCGGGGCCACTTTAATCATCCAGCTATTGTTATACTGCACATGTGAAGGATTTGCATAAAACTATACGATGAGTTTATGAATTAAATCTTATATAATATGAAAGATCCAGTGTGATATACTGTAGCAGAGACTACTTCCACCTGAGCCTCTAATCAATGTTTGATTTAATGAGTTAATGAACTTTATTACTAATTATGTCCTGGAGAGGCTGGGAGGGCCACACCCCCCCGGTCATGTGTGTGTGTGTGTGTGTGTGTGTGTCTGCCTGGGTGGGAGAGGCTCTGGACCCTCATGGCAGGTTGTGTGTGTGTGTGTGTGTGGTGCAGGTGGTGGCTCCTCTGCTGAGCAGCAGCAGGAACCAGGCGTCCTGGCCTCAGGTGGTGTCGCAGGACGTCCAGCAGCACGTCCACTCCCTCCGCACCAGCGTGTCGGTGATGAGCGGCCTGGTCCAGGGACGCACGCTGCTCCCTCTGCCTGCAGGCTCTGAGCGGCTGGACCAGGCCGCTCTGCAGACAGGCTGCAGGTGAAGAGCAGCTCCACTCCTCCATGCATCATCCGCCCCATCACTGCATCTACAAACAGTTTACCCTCCTCGCTCTGCAGGGGGCAGATGGTGGAGAAGAGCATCCTGCACTCCCTGGAGTCTGTGGTGATCGAGTGGAGCCATCAGATCCGCGCTGTCCTGAGGAGAGACTCCTCCGAGGCGCTGCTGGAGGGGAGGAACCTGACGCCCCACACCGAGCTGCTCTTCTGGCAGAGCAGGTCAGCAGAACATCTCCTCTCTCTGAGAGCAGCTCTGCTTCACAGCAGGACCCCAGAGCTCAGCTGCCTCACACATCTTTAGAGGTTTTGTCTTTTTTTTCTGCCGTGATGAATAATTCAGGTCTCAGGACATCTGCACCGTCTACTGAGAGATGTAATTTGGAGCTTTGTGCTCTCTCTTTGTATCCTCTGACAGTCACATCCTCTGTTTGTCCTCAGTGTTTGCTCTGTGCAAATGTCATCAAACGCAGCTGTTTGGAGAACATCCACTCTGCTCACACACAATAAATATCAACTTAGGATTGTTATTGTAATGTCTTCAAAGAGGGAATGTGCTCACATTATCAAACACTTTGCTTCACACTCTCTTCTCCATACATTGAGATTGTTTATAGCTGAATGCTTCATGTTTGTTAAAGCAAAGATGAACTGAAACTAAATCAGTGAAGTGAGGATGCGCAGTTTATAACATTACAACAGTTTATGATATATTAAAGATGGTTATCTCAGTTAAATGCTTCATCCTGGTCACACTGTGTTTATGTGCAGACACACGCATCACATCGTCAGAATGTTTCAGCTCTGCTGGTTCTTCTTGGTTCTGCAGACGTGCAGATCTGGAGAGCATCCACTCCCAGCTGAAGTCCTCCAAGGTGGTGAAGATGGTGAAGCTGCTGGAGGTTTCTGAGAGCAGCTACCTGCCCTCGTTCATCACCATGCAGCAGGACGTCCTGGCAGGTGCAGGCTCTGCTCGTCCTCAGAGGTCAGCAGGTGTTTCTGAGTGTCTCTGACTGCGTCTTTGCTCCTCAGCTTTGGAGGAGGCTCAGGACGTCTGCACCTACCTGAGGCCGCTGCAGCCTCTCTTCGAGGACCTGGAGAACTCAGAGTTTCCAGAGGTCAGAGGTCAGATCGGCGCGCTGATGCACACGGTCTGCCTGGTGTGGGCCAACTCCAGATACTACAACCGCCCGGCCCGGCTCATCGTGCTGCTGCAGGAGACCTGCAACCTCCTCATCCAGCAGGTCAGACGGCTCCTCCTCTCAGGGAGGCGGGAGAGCGTGGGAGGGGTTCTCCTGATCAAGTCTGTCAATGACTATCTGTCAGTGAAGGGACGTGATACCAACTGGAACTGGAGCATTTCTAGAGCGCTACAGGAACATGTGCTGGCATGTCACAAACAGGTTATCTGCTTCTTAGTTGTTTCACCTCCTCCTGTTCAGTTCTGATTGGATGTTTTCACAGTATCTCATGAACTGAGTCATGGGAAGTATTACTAATAATGATAAAGAAGTAATAGCACACTGAGTCCAAATGAACTGCTTGATATCAGAATTTCCCTTTCATGGGACTAATAAATGGCTTATTTATTTATTTATTTATTTATTATTATTTATTGCCTGGATGTTCTCAGCAGTTGGGTTGTTATTAACAAGCTATGGAACAGATAACGATGATAACAGCAGTGCTGAGGCCCTGAGGATCAGATGGAAGCAGCAGAGAGGTTCACTCAGTCAGAGAGGAGAGCGATCGGAGGCTCAGAGTACCTGGAGGAGAACCTGGAGGAGAACCAGAGGACAGCGATAGGAGGCTCAGAGTACCTGGAGGAGAACCTGGAGGAGAACCAGAGGACAGCGATAGGAGGCTCAGAGTACCTGGAGGAGAACCTGGAGGAGAACCAGACGAGAGCGATAGGAGGTTCAGAGTTCCTGGAGGAGAAGCAGGAGGAGAACCAGAGGAGAGCAGCTCCTCATGGAGACTGTAGTTTGATGCAGTGGCCGTGAGGAGGTGGAGCTGTTCCACACTGACTATGGCAACGTACCACGGCTCCAGATGATCTCTGCTCCAGGCTGAGGGACAGTTCCACTCTGAGTCCCAGCTTTAATGTTCTGTGATGCAGTAACATCTGGAGAACAATGACATCAGAGCTCCTTCTGTCTGTCCTCCTCTCTGTTAGAGTGGAGGGATGAACTCCTGATGGTGTCCTCTGCTCCTCCCCCTCCTCCCTCCTCCGCTGGAGCACAGAGCAGTACTATTTATTTCCTCTGCTCCTGGTGGATTCTGCTCCCAGGCCCAGAGGAACACAGCAGTAATCTGCTGAGACAGCAGGTCTGCTCTGGTTGAAAGTGTCTGTTCCCACTAACCTTTATGAGCTTTGAATAACCAATAACCAGTAGATGGGTTTCCTGACCTGGCTTTGATCCTTCCTGGACTTTTACTGTTTACTTATGATGATGCTGCCTCTCACCATGCAGTGCATTAAGCAAGACGCTTTATCATCCATCCTGTTAAATCTACATTTATGTAAAATGTAAAATACATACATTTATGTATTAAACATTTGTTGTAATATGTCATATTTATATATTTCTACTGTTTTCATTCTATCTATCTCAGGCCCGGGTTTATCTGGTTCCTGAGGAGCTTCTTCGGGCAGAGATTCCAGAGAGTCTGCAGAAGGTGCAGAGCAGCCTGGACGTGCTGCAGCTCTTCAGGAGCAGCTTCCAGGAGCGCAGGTCCAACCTGAGCCAGTACCAGAGGAACGGCAACGTGGTCAAGCCCTGGGACTTCTCTCCTCTGCTGGTCTTCTCCAGACTGGACCGGTTCATCTCCAGAGTCGACACCATTAAGGTGGAGAGCAGAACGAGACATTCTGAACAGAGAACCGGGACCCTGCAGCGTGGTCACCCTCCATCTTTGACTCCTTGTCTCCTCCAGGACGTCCTGTCGACAGCCAGCGAGCTGCTGAAGCTGGAGAAGCTGGAGCTGGGAGGCGTCCGGGGCCGAGCCCTGAGCCAGCAGGTCCAGCTTCTGCACCAGCAGTTTGTGGAAACATTCAGGATGTTCACGGAGAAACCGTACGACTGCCTGGACCTGGACAACAAGGTACGGAGCATCACCGTCCCAGCGTAGGACGAGGTCCCGTCTCTCTGTACTTCCCAGGACTTTGTTGTCCTCAAAGGAGACTTTAGATGGAAACCAACCAGGCTTTACATGAACTGTGCGAAAAACGGGCCGTAACATTAACACAGCTAAACTAGGACTGATTTAGGGCTGTTTAATAGACTCTGAGACATTTCTTCTTCAGTGTTTGATTCCTCCTCTCAGTATTTGATTCTGGTTCTAACACATGTGGATGGTTGCGTATGCACTCTAGACTATATACTCATAAAACCTCCATAGAGCCATTCTAGGTCCTGTTTGGGGTTGAGATCCTCTCACAGTGTCTTTTAAAGTGTTTCAGAAGCTCAGCATCTTTACTCGCCCAGAACACCTCTCAGAACCTGTTCTTTGTTCTAACAGCACCACCTCCTGGTTACTCCAACTTCTGAGGAGAAAATTGTTTTTCAGCCCAATTTGACTTTTCCTTTTTTGCCAAAACCATCTTTGTTAACCGAAACGTTCCAGAGCTAAAGCAAAACAAAGCAGTTTAATGTGCTTGTAAGAGCGGGCCGGGCCCCCTGCTGGCTGGCTGTGAGGCAGTGAGCTGTACAGGGAGACGCTGGTCTGGAGGGCTGGGCTGTGTGTCTGGAGCTGCAGCTGAGCTGTCTGCCCTGCAGGAGTACGAGCCACACGTCAGGGAGTTCAGAGCCCGGGTGGACGACACAGAGCGACAGCTCGGAGCCCTCTTCTGTCAGGCCTTCGATGAAGCAGCCGGGCTGGAGAACGCCTTCAAGGTCTGAGAACCTCATCTCACTCCTCCTCCTCCTCCTCCTCCTCTCTCTCTGTCCCTCTCAAACACACATACACACACACAGGTACATATATAGCCATTGATGTCCCTGGCAGCCTGATTGTGTGTGCCCTGTCTGCAGGTTCTGGATATGTTTGGCAGCTTGCTGGAGCGCCCCCTGGTGGCTGCAGACGCTCTGGACAGATTCCCGCTCCTCATCTCCATGTTTGACAGAGAGCTGGACGCCTGCAAACTTCTCTACAGGAGACACGTCCAGACAGCTGCAGAGCTGGGTGAGAGCCACAGCCTTTAGCTCCAACCAGTGGCTTCTACACTGCGTTTGTCAGTGGTTTATTGTCACATTTGTAAAATTTTTAAAAATCCTTCAAATTTACATGAAATGCACTGTGAGATAGAAGCCTTCTATAAAAACTACTTGTTTATAAAATAAATGAAATACACTAGCACAGAAAACATATCCCATATTGTCTACTGTCTCCGAAGAGAGGCAAACACATACACACACACACACACACACACACACACACACACACACACACACACACACACACACACACATACACACATACACACACACACAGTCAGACACAGCTCAGATCCTCAGGAGCAGAGTTGAGTCTCTGTGTTTTCTCCATCCATCATTATCGAGCACAGCAGTGATTAGTGGGGGTTCAGTCTCGCTCAAGGGCTTTTCATACATTTCTTTTAGTGTGTGTTTTTTACATTTATTGTTTGGTGACCTCAGTCAGTCCTGTGAAGCTCGGCTAAAAAGCCCTGCTGAACAAAACACTCCCACAAAACTACCCTAACACTAACCCTAGCTCTAACCCTAACACTAACCCGAGCTCTAACCCTAACACTAACCCTAGCTCTAACCCTAACACTAACCCTAGCTCTAACCCGAACCCTACCGCTAACCCTAACCCTACTGCTAACCCTAACCCTACCACTAACCCTAACCCTAACCCTAGCTCTAACCCTAACACTAACCCTAGCTCTTACCCTAACCCTACCGCTAACCCTAACACTAACCCTAACCCTACTGCTAACCCTAACCCTACCACTAACCCTAACCCTAAACCTAGCTCTAACCCTAAACCTAAACCTAACCCTAGCTCTAACCCTAACACTAACCCTAGCTCTAACACTAACCCTAACCCTAGCTCAAACCCTAACCTTACCGCTAACCCTACCACTAACCCTAACCCTACCGCGAACCCTAACCCTACCACTAACCCTAACCCTAACCCTAACCCTAGCTCTAACCCTAACCCTAACCCTACCACTAACCCTAACACTAACCCTAACACTAACCCTACCACTAACCCTAACCCTACCGCTAACCCTAACCCTACCGCTAACCCTAACCCTACCGCTAACCCTAACCCTAACCCTAACCCTAACCCTACCGCTAACCCTAATCCTACCACTAACCCTAACACTAACCCTACCACTAACCCTAACCCTACCACTAACCCTAACCCTAACCCTACCGCTAACCCACCACTAACCCTAACCCTAACCCTAACCCTAACCCTACCGCTAACCCACCACTAACCCTAACCCTAATCCTAGCTCTAACACTAACCCTACCACTAACCCTACCACTAACCCTAACCCTAACCCTACCGCTAACCCACCACTAACCCTAACCCTAATCCTAGCTCTAACACTAACACTAACCCTACCACTAACCCTAACCCTAACCCTAACCCTACCACTAACCCTAACACTAACCCTAACCCTAACCCTAACCCTACCGCTAACCCTAACCCTAACCCTAACCCTAACCCTACCGCTAACCCTAATCCTACCACTAACCCTAACACTAACCCTACCACTAACCCTAACCCTACCACTAACCCTAACCCTAACCCTACCGCTAACCCACCACTAACCCTAACCCTAACCCTACCACTAACCCTAACCCTAACCCTAACCCTAACCCTAACCCTAACCCTAACCCTACCACTAACCCTAACACTAACCCTACCACTAACCCTAACCCTAACCCTACCGCTAACCCACCACTAACCCTAACCCTAATCCTAGCTCTAACACTAACCCTACCACTAACCCTACCACTAACCCTAACCCTAACCCTACCGCTAACCCACCACTAACCCTAACCCTAATCCTAGCTCTAACACTAACCCTACCACTAACCCTAACCCTACCACTAACCCTAACACTAACCCTACCACTAACCCTAACCCTAACCCTAACCCTACCACTAACCCTAACACTAACCCTACCACTAACCCTAACCCTAACCCTAACCCTACCACTAACCCTAACACTAACCCTACCACTAACCCTAACCCTAACCCTAACCCTAACCCTACCGCTAACCCTTACTCTAACCCCAACCCGACTGCTTGATGTGTGAAATCTGGATTCAGTCTGAGTGAAGAACTGTCCCAGCATCTCCTGACTGGATGGTGTGAAATCTTCTTCCTTTCATTAGTTAGAACCATAAGAGCAGCTCAGAGACCATCTAGAGAGGAACTAGATCATCTAGAGAGGAACCATGGTTATAGAGGAGGTTCAACTTCAAACAATCTTTGATTCAAAATGTGTTTTTATTAGAAATAGTGATTAAGAGAGGTCTTCAACTATGACACTGTGTTGTTAAATCCCTTAAAACTGACATATTCACACAAACAGTTGTTATTCTGGAGTATTGCAGTTTCATGTTTCTCTCAAAATAGAGGTCCAATAAACTGGAGCTCTATTAATCAATATTGATTAGTTTATTAGATAGATTAGATAAGATCTTCTTTCTGTCACAGAGACCAAAGACAGCAGAACATACCCACATTTATGAAGCTGAGGTCACATCTGTCCACAGCTGAGGTCACATCTGTCCACATCTGAGGTCACATCTGTCCACCAGGGGACTCGTCCTGACAGTACTCAGACTGAGGCGTCCCAGTCTTCCCTCACTAACAGCCTCCCTCTCATCCCTCCTTCCTCCCTCCACAGGTCACTGGTATTCACTCATAGCTACAATAATGTTGCTACCTGAACGTTTCATAACGTTTCCTCGCTCCTAACAGCTCTGAAGGTGTTTTCTGGTTTTATTGCCTCGTGCTGATGTCTAGCTGTAAATCCTCCTCGCCCTTTCAGGCCGAGTGAAGCATAAAGAGAGAACAAAGTGAAGTGATGTGGATGTAAATGTCAGTGAGGAGACGGTATGGGTACAGTATGGATAACCCCCCCCTCTGTGGAGCATGTATAGATGATAATAAGGTCCTAGTGTGTGTGAGGGTGTCAGTGATGGTGCTGATGTCTCCAGGCTGGACTCCGGTCAGCAGGAACATGCCGGCGGTGGCCGGAGGCCTGCAGTGGGCCCAGCAGCTGCAGCAGCGCCTCCAGACCTCCTTCTCCAGACTCCGACTCCTCTCCCACCCGTGAGTGTCCAGCCCAGCTGGTCCCAGATCAGATTCACTCGTCCAGTGGCCTCAGCCCTGAATGAATGGCTCCTTTAAAGGCCTCACAAGAACAATGTTTTGGGGATTTGGGATGAAGACACTGGCTGTAAGCTTCTCATCTTCTCTGCAGGTGCCTGGAGTCTGCAGACGGAGCCAGGGTCATCAGCAAGTATGAGGAGATGATGCAACTGCTGGACAGGTGTGTGTGTGTGTGTGTGTGTGTGTGTGTGTGTGTGTGTGTGTGTGTGTGTGTGTGTGTGTGAGACGGGAACAGACCTGACCTCAGTCTTCACACACACATGAGTCTTCTGAGCCAGCATCAGAGGAGCCTCAGAGGAGAAGCAGAAAGTTTCCTCGCAGCATCAGTCATACGTCTGCTCTGATCAGGGGCTGAAACAACCATCTCATTCAAAGCTACAACGCTGAGTTGTAGAGTGTGGGAGACCGTCAGAGAGGAATCATCAGACTGAAGCGTGTCCAAGCATCACGTCAGTCTCTCAGGATGTTTTCCTGTCTTGATTCCTACAAACTCTCAGACTGAAGAGTTTCTCTGCTCAGTGTCTAAACAGGTGAGTTTATCCAGGAGGCAGAACCTCATCAAGTGTCCTGAGAGAGGTTCAGAGAGGAACAATACGACCAAGAGGACAGAAAGATGATCATGATCACATGATCTGAAAACCTGCACTGAGAGACTGACTGAAAACAGACAGAATCAACCAGCTCAGCTTCATTTCATCAATCGTAAACGTTGACATGAATCTGGAGCATTTAACACGTTGTTACTGGAAACTTAAATCATCTTGTTCAGCACTTAAAGTAAAGTTTGTTTGTTCAGAGCAACGATGAAAAATACAGTGACATGATTTTTTTTATATCACAAATTAAACTGTTGTTCATAAACTAGATAGACATGACATGATCATAACATGAAATATGAGATAAATAAGTAATGATATGAATGAACAAGTAATGATTTCAAACAATGATTAGACAAAGTGATACATACAGTTATTATTATAAAAGGAGAACACAAAAAAGATTTTAACAGCGAAATTTTAAGTGAAAAAAATTGAACAAAACATTAAAAAAACTTAATTATTACTCAAAATATGATAGTGAAGATAGGGAATGACATGAAGGCAGAATAAATGGGACAGAAACTGTTTGCTCTGATAGAAACACATCATGAACCTCGTCGTCCTCTTTGTCTCTAACTGTTCTCTGACACGCTCACACTGACCTTCTGAGGTAAAACCTTCAGATTATCCCTGGAGCTAAAGCATGGAAACATCCTCTGAGTGAAAGTGTGTGTGAAGGTGTGTATGTGTGTGTTAGTGTCAGGATCAGAGAACGACAGCTTTCCTTTGTCCCAGTTCAGTTTCACTCTGATCCTCTTCAGCTTCTCCTGCACTTTTAAATAAAGACCTCCTGATGGTGACCATGCTGAGTATTTACCTTCCTGGAGAAACATCACCCATGATCCAGAGTCAATGACTTTACTGTCTCCCTTCCTGTCAACATGCTCTGCTAACACACCCACAAACCACCATGAAATACCTCCAACCTCAACATCCCAGCTGTGAGTCCCTGAGTTAAAGCCCTCAGAGCCCAGGACAATATGGTATTCTCCAATCCTCTCTGGATTGTCAGGAAGTTGCTTCCTCTCTCCTCCTCTCACAGAGGTCAGATCTTCAGACAGGAGCATCCCAGGAGCAGCAGTGTTTGGGTCTATGATGACAGGACTGTAGGAGGCCAGCTGCTCCATCTTGGTCCAGATGTTGAAGGCCAGGTTGCCCAGGTGTTTGGCCTGGTCTATCAGAGCTCCTGAGGACAGCTGTGGGTCCTCCAGCAGGGGGCGCTGCTGGACTCTGTCCACTGCAGCCTTGTAGCTGTGCAGGAATGAGAGGTCTCCAGCTCTCAGCTGCTGCTCTGTGGCTCTGACTGTGTCTGAAAGAGCTGCCATCTCTCTGCTCACAGCCTCCAGCTGCTCCTTCATCCTCTGACTCTTCTGCTCCTCTTCCTCCTTCAGTGCAGCCAGCCTGGCCTCCTCTTCCTCCTTCAGAAACTGGTGGAGCTTCTTGAACTGATCCTGGATCTGCCTCTGTGTTCTCCTGGCCTGGTTCTTTATGTATTGAGCTGTTAGTTCAAACTTCTCTTTCACTCCTTGAAGAACCTTCAGCTTGTCCTGTACGGGCTCCAGAGTTTCCTTGAGGTTCTTCTTGTGTTGTTGTGCAGCTTCATCGATGGGTCTGAAGCTGTGGTTGGTGTGTTGTTCTGAATCTCTGCAGATTAAACACACTGGCTGCAGGTGGTCTAGACAGAAGAGACGGAGCTTCTCAGAGTGCAGACTGCAGAGATCTGCAGAACGTCTCTCTCCTGAGGAACGAGGCTCCATCTGTAGAAAGGCTTCACACAGATTCTTCCGCGCTAGGTTTAGAGGTGGTTCATCTCTTGAAGATCTTCTCTTACAGACTGGACACTCCTGTGATGGATTCTGTCTCCACCAGCTCTTGATGCAGTCTCTGCAGAAGCTGTGGCTGCAGGACAGAAGAACAGGATCTTTGAAGACCTCCTGACAGACGGGACACTGGAGCTCCTCCTCTGACCTGGAAGACATTTTGTCCCCGACTGAAGCTGAGAACAGACAGAAGGTAGAGTCAGTCATGGCTCTGCTCCCTCCTCTTCCTCACCGTGTGGAGTCCAACTCACCTTCAGCAGGTCCAAGCTGCAGTGCTGCTGGTTCCTCTTCTTCCTCCTCTGGCTGAACTCACTCACTAGTGATTTGGTCTGAAGGTGAACGGGATCGTCTCGTCTTCAGTCTGAGCCTCTGATCAAACAGGAAGAGCTCAGTTTCCTGGTTTGACTGAAGTGACTCAGGTGAAGGAGGAGCTCTGACTGCTGCTACCAGACTGGTCTGATTGGATCCTGCAGGAATACCAGAGCTGCTGCCAACTGTTACAGAGGAGTTTGTTTCATTCCAAAGTACAGATTTATTCATTTACTATCTTCATGACTGTCTTCTGTCCTCTGCCTGCAAAGGTTTGGCTTGGAACCTTTTCAAAGTCCAAAGTTCATCATGATATCTCATCAACTCTACTTCAAAAGGAGATGGGGAGTATCAAGCAAATCAGGTGGTAGAGAGCAAGGACAGTGGTGTATCCAAATTTATTACTCAACAAGAAGTATAGTATATACTAGGGTTTAGAAATACTTCTATAGAAGTTAAAGGCAAGGCAATATAGTGCATTTCATACCAAGGCAACAAGATGTGCTTTACAAGTCAGAACATTTAAGAAATTAATGAAATAAAAGAGAATAAAACAAACACTAAAAACCTAGTTAAAAGCAAGGGCAAATAACAGTACCGTGTTTTCACGGCCATATGGCGCACTGGGTTATAGGGCGCGGGTTCAGTTACGCGTGCTTTTTCTGTATTTAACAAATACACAAGGCGCACCGGATCATAGGGCGCAGGCATGGTAAAACACATCGGTAAAACATGCATGCTAGTGTGTGTATTTAAAAAGGCAGCGGGAGCAAAACTGAGTTTGGTCGTGCTTTATTTAAGTACTAAGTATTCAGTACTCGCATTATTTTTTCAATAATCGATCAGTCAAACCCATCAAAGTTCTCATCCTCTGTGTCTGAATTGAACAGATGAGCTAGATGTCAAAAGAACCCATTTAGTGATTTGTAAACCAGTAGCAGAGCTTTAAAGTCTATTCTGCAGCTGACTGGGAGCCAGTGTAAGGTCTTGAGGACTGGGGTGATGTGATCCGATCTCTTTGTTCTGGTTAAAACTGGAGCTGCAGCGTTCTGAATGAGCTGCAGCTGTTTGATGCTGTTCTGAGAGAGACCTGTCAGAAGACCGTTACAGTAGTCTAGTCTACTGGAGATAAAAGCATGAATCAGCTTCTCTGATCAGTTTGAGACATAAAACCCTTAATTCTGGTTATGTTCTTCAGTTGATAAAAGGCTGATTTGGTGACTGATTTGATGTGGCTGTTGAAGGTCAGATCTGAGTCTATCAGTACTCTAAGGTTTCGGACCTGGTCTTTGGTTTCTAACAACAGTGACTCAAGGTGTTTAATGACAGCAACCCTCTTTTCTTTATTGCCAAAAACAATGACCTCAGTTTTTTCTTGATTTAACTGAAGGAAAGTTTGGTTCATCCAATTTTTGACTTTCTCTAAACAGTGGCATAAAGACTCTATTGGACTTCAGTCATCTGGAGACAGTGTAAGACATATCTGTATGTCATCTGCATAACTATGATAGTTGACATTAGAATTCTGCAGAATTTGACCCGGAGGCAGCATATATAAATTGAACAGAAGGGGTCCAAGGACTGACCCCTGAGGAACTCCATGTCATAGCCATTCGATTGGATTGATAACAACCAATGGTCACAAAATAGCTCCGCTCCTCCAAGTAGGACCTGAACCATTTTAGGACTGTCCCGCTGAGTTCCAATTATTCTCCAATATAAGTCTATAATTCTCAAATTTAATCAGCCAACCACTGAAACTGTCTGGCCCTCGTTGAGACTTCATTACATTATATGTGAGTTTATATGTTAAATCCTTATTCTGTGAGTGGAGTGAAGGTGAGTGAATAAAACAGTGTCAGGTAGGAGTGTACAGGACAAAGGTTTTGTTTTTTTGATTTATTAGACCCGAGTTGATAAAGGTGATAAATACAACAAAACAAATAAAGTAAAAAAAAAAAAAAAGTTAAGTGAATCCAATAAAACTGAAGTGGCATTCACTGAGAAAAAGTTACGTAATAGTTGTCAGTAAATCAGTTTTCACATGACACATTGGTTGCATGTATGAATGGCTTTAGAATAATTATTAGTTGTATAACTTTTCTTTTTAAAAACACATCAAATCTCCATATTTAAGAAGCAAATGTGATGATTTAACACTTGATGTGTTTTCTGTGATAGTAAACTGAAGTTTATGAAACAAAAGATGTGGTAGAAAGTCTCTTTGAAACCATTCGTCGCTCATTTTCAGACACTATAACACTGTGTGATCGATGCACCGATGAACAAAATATAACTAAATACGTACAGTCTGTATGAGTTCAGGGTTACAGTCATTATTACGAGTGTGTTTCTGCAGCAGGACATCTGAGTGTGTGTGCAGCCCACACACACACACACACACACACACACACACACACCCTACTGTGATGAACAGCACAGTCCTTCGCCCTCCATTGACTCCCATCAGGAATTAGAGCCCTTGTTATACTGTAATAATGGCCGCCGCCGCCTCCGATCAGCGCCGCCATTATTAGCCTTCCTGCCGTGGAGGCCGCGCTCGCTCCTGAGCCCACAGACACAGCGCGCCGTGATTTATGGCCGTGACCGAGGCGTTTGATTGCCTCTGCGTCTGCGCTGCCACTATCAGGAAATGAAGCTCGCAGCAGAAATCCAATAAGGAGCACGCGCCGCACACGCCCGCTCCTCATCATAATGGCAGCTATTTACAGATGGATACAGCTGTACAGAGCCCTGACACATGCTCTGTTCCCAGGCAGATGAATCAGCGTTTATCACACACACACACACACACACACACAGACGTAGGCATCTGAGGCTCCTTCCTCTCTCCTCTTCCTCTCTCCTGCTCTTATTGTCTGCTTGATATGGACAAGTCGCTCTGTTTATGACCTGGGAAGATTGGAAAAATGGCTCAATCATACGCCTTTTATCCGCCTGTTTGGAGGCGTATGTTAATTCCAATAAATGTTTGTGCTTCTTTCACGCCCGCAGCCCTTTTAATGAGAGTATGAGACAGTGTTACACTGCAGACTTAAAGGCACAAATTGTTTTTTTTGTTTGTTTTCTTTCTTCTGTGATAACAACTTTTATTTGATTGTGAAGGCAGATTGTTCTCTCTCTCTCTCTCTCTCTCTCTCTCTCTCTCTCTCTCTCTCTCTCTCTCTCTCTCTCTGTGTGCGTGTGTGTGCAGCTACTCGTCCAGCCTGTACCAGACGTGGACAGAGACGGTGGGCGAGAGCTCTCAGTTCAACCTGGGTCTGCCGCTGATCTGCAGAGACGCCGACACGCAGCTCGTCTCCGTCAACTTCAGCCCACAGGTTTCACTCTGCGCCCACACGCCATCAGAAACAAACAAACAAACAAATAAATACATAAAAACACGGATCTAAGTAGGAGGGACAGAGCCAGACCACCAGGCAGGAGGATTCTTTACAGGATTCCCTGAACCCAGGATCAAAACTGGACAGATGAAACCAGTGGACCCACTCACTACATAGTTACTCATCCATGCTAGCCTGACATGCTAACGCTAACACGTGCAGACTTTTCCTTTGCTACATGAATGAACGCTCTTTGGACCATTTCTGTGACAATTCTGTGTTTACTTAGCTTGAGTTATAGTTTCACCAGTCTGCAATGATGCTAGGCTGATCTGGACCAGAGTCAGACTTATTACCGAGTAGTTCTACAGCTTAGTTAGACAGATTCAAAGAATCTAGTGATATAAGGAGATTTTTTTATTTTGCATGTAATGGTCAGATAAAGCATGAAACTGGGAAATGAACGCTGGTAGATGGAGGTAGTACCATAGAGCTATGAATAATAGACACATGTAATCCTTCAGTACTCACAGAGGACATTTAAAGTCAAGTTTTCAGAAAACAATTCTTTCATCAACATCCAAACTGTTGACCTGTTAGGGCTCATCTGTAGTCAGAAGTGTCTGCGTGAAGCGGTCTAACCTGTGGCTGTGTCCCAGCTGGCCTCGGTGCTGCGGGAGGTCCGGTACCTGGAGGCCCGGGGGACCGAGTCCATCCCCGACGCCGCAGTGCAGCTCTACACCAGCAGGGGGCAGCTGTGGCAGTACGTGGCCAACCTGGAGCTCACAGCCCGCAAATACAACAAGGTGGGTGAGGGTCTGATCCCCCGGGATCAGGCGGAGGTGAGCGGGAGTTCAGCCTCCAGCCGTCGACTGTCACATCAAGCTGCAGCGACCTGCTGAACCCCGATAACTCTGGGCTCCACGCTCCCTGTCATCTGGGGATGAATTTCAACATCTGAGGCCTGGAGCTCATCAGCTGAGTAAAGCTTGTAATGAAAATGAATGAGAAATCAGATAAAAATAGACTAAACTGATGTGGATTCTGGGCAGGCTGTAATTATGCTACCTTACTCATAAGCCTCCAGCCTGCAGGGCTAGCTGTTGCTAGCGGTTGTTAGCTGTTGTTAGCGGTTGTTAGCTGTTGTTAGCGGTTGATTCAGACCTGATGTTTGTGTTTATATCAGTGACACTGCAGGAGAACTGTTCAAATAGCGTTTCTCTGTAAAATTCTCAGAAACATATTCTTCCAAATTGCTCCATCATTAAATGATCCATTCCATTACACGGTTGGGTTCAAAGGTTTGCATCGTTTAGTGTCAGCATCGTCGCTTATTTGCAGACTGAAGGCTCAACACGCTCTCAGATAATTAACTCTGGAGATCATTTTAATCTTTTCATCAGTGCTCCAAACTTTGAGCCTCATGTCTACAAACTTATCAAACCAGTGACTTTTATTTACTAGAACCAACAACTGTAAGTTTAGAGGCTGAAACAGGAGGTGGGAGGAGGCAGACAGCCTGGGGGGGTGGGATACCTCTCCAGCAGGGCGGCGACACATCCACGTTTTAATCCTCATAAACCTGAGATGCGGCTCCGCTGAGGGCGAATGATTCCAGTTTGTTCCCAGTTTCTGCTCTTGACAGGATATGAAATCGCAGTTTGTTTTTTATTATAATATTGAAGTCATAATTATAAGAGAGCTGACATGTGAGAATAAACATCATAGGTTTCCACACTTAACCAGCCTGTGGCGCCCCCCTCTGGTCACCAGTGTCTGCACCAGTGTTCCACTAGTTTTAGAAGTTTTTTCTGCTCTGAGACCCTGGCTTTACTCATCACTGCAGAACATCATTAGACAGACTCGTACTCTGACGTATGGATCCGCACTGTGTGTTGGATCTACTTAATGCAATTCTGATGGTAAAAGACAGAATGAGAACACTTCATCCTACTGGTGGCCTTACTGGGAGCACTGGGGCAAAATGACAGTTTTAATATTGAAGCCTGAAACAATATTGGAGCAATCAGTGATGTAATTAAGTCAGTCTCTACACACACACACACACACACACACACACACACACACACACACCCAGCAGCATCCTGGATGAGACATTCACACATTGAATCCAGCATTTCACTGCTTCAGGAAGCTCAAAGTTCAGGGCCAATTAAGTCGAGTTGTGGAGGAGCGATCCAGAAACTGTGACTGTAACGAGTGTGACGTCACATCCCCATCCTCCAGGCTCCACACACAGGGCTGTATTCAGAGTGATGTCTCCAGAGTGATGTCTCCAGAGTGATGTCTCCAGAGTGATGTCTCTATCTCTAGAGTGATGTCTCCAGAGTGATATCTCTAGAGCGATATCTCTAGAGTGATGTCTCCAGAGTGATGTCTCCAGAGTGATGTCTCCCGAGTGATATCTCTAGAGTGATGTCTCCAGAGTGATGTCTCTAGAGTGATGTCTCCAGAATGATGTCTCCAGAGTGATGTCTCTAGAGTGATGTCTCCAGAGTGATGTCTCCAGAGTGATGTCTCCAGAGTGATGTCTCTAGAGTGATGTCTCCAGAGTGATGTCTCCAGAGTGATGTCTCTAGAGTGATGTCTCCAGAATGATGTCTCCAGAGTGATGTCTCTAGAGTGATGTCTCCAGAGTGATGTCTCCAGAGTGATGTCTCTAGAGTGATGTCTCCAGAGTGATGTCTCCCGAGTGATATCTCTAGAGTGATGTCTCCAGAGTGATGTCTCCAGAGTGATGTCTCTAGAGTGATGTCTCCAGAGTGATGTCTCTAGAGTGATGTCTCTAGAGTGATGTCTCCAGAGTGATGTCTCTAGAGTGATGTCTCTAGAGTGATGTCTCCAGAGTGATGTCTCCAGAGTGATGTCTCCAGAGTGATGTCTGGGGGCTGGGGGTGAGCCTCTCTCCTCTCTGGGCCGCTGCAGGTGCTGCTCTCGGTGCTGGACGTGGAGCGGCCGCTGGTCCAGGGACAGCTCAGGGACATGGACGCTCGGCTGAGACGGGCTGAGGAGACACTCAGCTGGAACAGCCAAGGTCGGAACGCCGATCCATAGCCTGCAGACAGCACAGCTGCTGATGAATGACACTGTTAGATGTCTCCTTTTGTTCACTCAAACACACACACACAGGGAAAAAACACCATCACATCCTCAGCCATTCCGATGTTGAACTGCAGCTAAGAAAATGGAAAGTTTTACAGAATGTGACATAAAATATGAGCCGTCCACACCTCCAGAACACTGAGAGAGGAGCTGCCTCTGTCCAGGTCAGTGAGGACATGGAGGACAGGACTGAGAGTCTGCAGCAGACTGGTTTCCAGTTCCTGGTCAAATGTATGAATGTAGAGAGACGTTGCCAGTTAGAGTAAAGCCTATACGTGGTTGCCAGATAAGCATGATCAGTCATGTAAAAGTAGAAGTAAGTCACAGAAATGAAGGCGTTCACAATTCACGTGAGTGGCAGGAGAGATAGTCAATCAGAGTAAAGCCTACCTGTGGTTGCCAGATAAACATGATAGAATCCAGGTTTGTGCTGACCCAGACTGTAGTGCTCCATAAGCTACAATAATAAATGTAGAAGGGTTCTAAAACAGACTCTGAGACTCCTCCTTTAGATCGTCTCCTCTCAGAACAATCAAGCTTTTCACTTTAGGGCAGCTCGTGACTGAGAGATCCCTCCTTCGTTTACGTTCCTCTCCGTTCTCATCATTTCTGGAGCACAGCCGGTTTTCCTAGACCAAGATTCCTGGACTGATTTGCATTTTAGGTAAAAAAAAAAAAAGAAGGCGAGACGAAACAAGAGCAGGAGTGGCTTTCAATCATTGATAAGCCGCGCTCGGCTCTCGGCTGCCGGGCTTGTTGCTCGTTTCCTCCCAGAATTCCCAGACGTACGTCGAGGGAAATGGGAAGAGTGTTTACGGCACAAGCCAGCGCACACATCTGTCTGAGGGAATACAGCCTCCGTCCCTCCGCGCAGCCCGGAGCTGCACAGGCCTGCAGCAGGGCGTGTGTGTGTGTTGGTGTGTGTGTGTGTGTGTGTTCTATGTGTTCCATGTATTCTGCAGGGGAACATGAAGCTCTGCCTGTTGTAGCTTGTTGTTGATGCGTGTTCTGGCCGTGACGGCACTGACGAGGCTGAACTGAAAGATGAACAACACGAGTTACTCCACATGAGGGATTCACTCAGTTCAGAGCAGATAACGTGTTATATATATGTGTTAACATGTAAATCCTGTCATTCTACGTCTTTACAAACAAGCGGATCAAACAAGAGTCAAAAAGCAGAAAACAAGTCAGAAGAAAACAGTCCAAACAAAAAGGGATATAGGTGATTAGAATATCAGACATAACTAAACACAAGGCTAACAATACCAGGAGCTAACAGATAGCTCCTCTCAGCTGGTTCAGTCCCAGCTGTCCTCACCTGTCACCTCAGAGGACACCTGGGCCTCAGGGGCTGTTTTCACTTTTGTTGCAGTCTCAAATCATTGAAGTTTGTACAATACAAAAGAAAATGAGACTCAACGTCCACTGATAATTCACATGCTTGTTCATGGGAACACTCTGGGATGATAAGACTATTAATGAGGCTCTTTAAATGAATGAAAGCTGAAGTTGATGTGACACAGAAAGAAAGCCCTAAACACACACACACACACACACACGCACACACACACACACACACACATCAAACAGTGAAATGTGTGTGTGCTGTGCTCCAGACGTCTGGCAGTACATCCAGGAGGTGCGTGACTTGGTGTGTGACCTGGAGGGCCGACTCCAGAGGACCAAGGACAACGTGGAGGAAGTCCAGAGCATCCTGAGGTCCTGGTCCGTCCCCGTCTTTGAGAGGAGGGAGGACAGGAGGGACGCTCTGCTGGGCCTGGACGACCGGGCCGAGCGGCTCCACAGGTTCTACGCTCTGATCCAGTCCTCGGGAGAGAAGATCCACTTCCTGCTCAAGGTGCTGAGCTGCCCATGACCTCGCTGTTTCACCTCGTTTCATCATCATCCCAAAACGAGCTTCTGGAGTCAGCACTTCCTCACTCTGCTTTGATGCTCTGCCTGGTGTGTGTGTGTGTGTGTGTGTGTGTGTGTGTGTGTGTGCGTGTGTGTGCGTGCGTGTGCGTGTGTGTGTGTGTGTGTGTGTGCGTGTGTGTGTGTGTGCGTGTGTGTGTGTGTGCGTGTGTGCGTGTGTGTGGTTTCCAGACCAACCTGAGGCTGTTCGGGGTGGAGGAGACCTCGGAGGAGTGGAGGGCGTATGTGGAGTACGTGGACGACATGGTCATCGACGGCTTCTACAACAGCATCGAGCGCTCGCTCCGGTTCTTCCTGGACAACACGGGTACGACTGAGACATAGACCTAGAGTAACATAGAGACCTAGAGTAGCATAGAGACCTAGAGTAACATAGAGACCTAGAGTAGCATAGAGACCTAGAGTAACATAGAGACCCAGAATAACATAGAGACCTAGAGTCTCATAGAGACCTAGAGTAACATAGAGACCTAGAGTAGCATAGAGACCCAGAGTAACACAGAGACCCAGAGAAGCATAGAGACCTAGAGTAACATAGAGACCCAGAGTAACAGAGACCCAGAGTAACATAGAGACCCAGAGTAACATAGAGACCCAGAGTAAGCCTACGTGTGGTTGCCAGATCAGCATGAAAGGAGCCAGACCTGAGCAGAGTGTAATATTCCCACAGCTACAAGCAGGATTGTAGAACAGACTCTGATGTATTTCTGATGGAACCAGAGCTCATAGCTTCTACGTTAACAGTAGATAAATCCTCCATTCATCCGCTCAAGATCTTTGATGGACACAGATGGAAACTGGTTCAGAGAGGGCTGCGTCGCTGACTACAATCTTATTTCTAGGAATCTTGTCAAGTGAAAGTATCTCATTGCATGGACAGATCATTTCCTGTTTTAAGACGTTTTTAGTGTACATTTATACTTTTCCACTACTTATTCCACTTGCTTTGTTTTCATCCATCTGGACATTTTCACTCTAAAACCTCTCGACTCTTCTTCTCTGTTGCCTCAGACCCGAGAGCATCTGTGGCTCCTCTGTTTGAGGTCCAGCTGGATCTGAAGCTCCCTGACATGGTCTTCAGCCCCACCCTGGACGCCGCCGGGGACAGTTTCTTCGAGCTGGTGGAGAGTCTCATCAACGACGTGTTCCGGATGTCATCGCTGGTTCCTCGCCTGGCCCAGCACCTCCCCTCCCCCCACTACCAGGTACGCCCCAGAGCTTCTCCTGACTCCCGTCATCATCACCAGTTCTCCCAGGACGCTCTCCTCCTCCTCCAGGCCGACATGGAGGACATGGCCGACCTGGCCGACATGCGGCAGCAGCTGATGGAGCGGGTCCAGGTGGTGATGGTGGCGTGCTCCGAGCATCGTAACCACCTGGAGCGCTACAGCTACCTGTACCTGGACGACAGGAAGGACTTCATGAGGCACTTCCTCCTGCACGGCCACGCCCCCAGCAGCCAGGAGGCGGGAGACGGATACGCAGAGGAGAACGTCCCGGAGAGCCCGCCCACCCTGGAGAACTTCAGGGAGCAGGTGGACAGGTGGGTGTCATACGTGTGTGTGTGTGTGTGTGTGTGTGTGTGTGTGTGTGGTTTGGTCTGGTCTCAGTGGGAACCTGAACTCCTCCTCAGGTTTGAGAAGATCTACGAGGAGGTGCAGCGCCTGGAGCCCGTGCAGCTGTTCCTGGGCTGGATGAAGGTGGACGGGCGAGGCCTGAAGAGCGCTCTGCTCAACGTCATCAAGAAGTGGAGCTTCATGTTCAAGCAGCACCTGGTGGACCACGTGACCAACAGGTGGAGATGTCTGACTGGTCTGCTATCTTCAGACTGGGCGACCAGTCACTCTGTGTGCTGCTTAAGTTATGGGAACGTTACATTTAGAAACTTTATTCTGCAGGCCTAGATTAGTGATGACATCACTAAGGCAGCTAGTTAATAGTACTGATGAGTACTGATTTGTGAATGTGTTCCTTATAGTTCCTTTCTCTAGATGGTTGAACGCATCATTTATCATACATAGCAGTAGAGCTTGATCAGCATCCTGACATCCAGCAGCTCAGAGTGAATCTTCTCTCCTCCAACACCGACAGTCCTGCCGTCCAAATGAGGGGGTTCACTGCTGCATCTCTTTAAGTGCAGAGCTTAAATGGAGCTTGGAAGTAGCAGATAAAACCAAACGATGGTTGAAGCCGGGTCGTGTTTCTCCTCTAACTCTTCTGGCTGGATGAACATCTGCATCAGCTCCACACCTCGGTCTGAAGGAGCCCTCCAGTCAGTCTGGGGAGGGGGTGGGACAGGCTGCGACAATCAATCAGTCCATCTGCTGCTAATGCACTAAAATCACAACTGTTCTTCTTAAATGTGAATATGTTCCAGTTCCTTTGACCCTCAAAGACAGAAGATGAATGTTATTGAGGTGAGGACCAGCTCTGAAGCTTCTGTCTCCCTCAGCCTGTCAGACCTGCAGAGCTTCATCAGCGTGGCGGAGGCGGGGCTGGGCCGGCGGGTGGAGGAGGGCGACTACGGTGGCCTGGTGGGGGTCATGGCTCACCTGCTGGCTGTGAAGGAGCGCCAGCACACCACCGACGCCATGTTCCAGCCTCTGAAGGACACCATCGCTCTGCTGAGGCTGTACGAGCAGCAGCTGCCCGACCTGGTCTACACACAGCTGGAGGTCAGGACAGATGCTGAGACGCTCGTCCTCAACCTGTCCCCAGCTGAGTCCAGCTGAGACTGTCCTCTTCCTCTGTCTGTGGTGCTCCCTCTCTTCATCTGTCTCTACTCATCTCTCTGTCTGTCCCTCCATCCATCCCTCTCTCTGGGTCCATCTGGTCCACCAGGAGCTTCCAGAGAAGTGGAGCGTGGTGAGGAAGCAGGCGGTGCAGGTCAAACAGCAGGTGGCGCCGCTGCAGGCCAGCGAGGTGAGCAGCCTGAGGAAGAGGAGCGCCGCCTTCGACGTGGAGCAGCACGTCTTCAGGGAAAACTTCCGGAAAAACGGCCCCTTCCGGTACGGAAGCTCGGAGCTCCTGCCTGCTCCAGCACGTCACTGATCACTGTAGAGACCAGCAGATGTTCTGCCTGCTCAGGTGTTTCACTGTCGATGTTACAAACAGGAGAACGCTGCAGTGGACAGACAGGCCGCAGTCACACACTCACACGTCTTTCCCTTTGTTCAAACTCTGTTCACAGTTCTGAGGTTTGTTCTGCCTCCACAGTGCAAACATTCAGAATTACATTATTTATTTATCTTATAGATTTGTATGAGCTGTTTCTCATTTACTTTAATACATATTAAATATAGATTATTTAAATCATTATATTCTATGGTTATCTTCAGGAATCATTAGTGACTTCATTGATCCCCAGAGGGAAACTCATTTGTGTGGCAGCTCATCAGCCATTAGCAGAATAATTCATTATTTATTACATTTTATTACTATGTCTACTTCACCATTGTTTTTTCTATGTAGTGTTTTCTATTATAGATTTTGGACTGTTTGGTTTTTACACAAATGAACATGGATTCTTGACTTTACTTAGATGTGCACAGATTTGCAAAGTTCAGTTGAAGGTCGAGTGGTTGCAAGTCAAAACGCAGCTTAAGGAGAAACTAAAAAGGACAAATTAACTTCATTTATCAATAAAACCGGCATAAACAGAGCAGATTAACACCTCATTTGATGTGAAATATGAATTTGCATCTCAGATTCCAGATATTGTCACTAATGTGAAAGAATTACCATATTTGATGAGACTTTCAGAATTGTTTGTGTTCCTCCTCGAGCTGTTGATTAGCGCTAATGAGAGTGTGTTTATGACTGAATCTTTGTGTGTTTTTACTCCTGATCGTTAGTTCACCAGCAGCGTAGCTGCAGCCACGGCTCCAGACTGCAGCCTGATGAGACTGTCACCTGTCTGTCTGCCTGCTGCTTATTAGACAGGAGTTATCTGGAGGCTCCGGCGTCCAGCGAGGCTAATTCAATCTGAACATAATGATAATGAATTCACAGGTAGAGATGCTTCGTCATGGCGTCTAATTGTCAGATTGGTTATGTGTGTAATTGGTCTCTTAATAAGCTGGTGATTATTTTCCCATGAATGTGGCAGAAGTCGTTGTTAAATGTCTCAGTGTGTCACGCTCAGCGCCTGGCAGAGCGGCAGCTGAGCTCTGGAGCTCTGGGCTCAGGTCCCTGTGTTTCCTGCTCCGTCCCGTCCAGCTTCGACAGCCCGAGCCCCCACCGGCTGCTGGACTCCTTCCACCGGCAGGTCCAGGAGCGCGAGGCGGAGATGGGCTCGCTGCTGGAGTCCGCCAGCCTGTTCGAGGTCACCATCTCCGAGTACAGACAGCTCCGCCAATGCAGGTGAGAGGAAACCAGGACTGATCAGAGGAGCTAACGAGGCGTAGCGGCTCGTTGGCATCCACAGCCTCCTCCTCCTCCTCCTCTCTCTCCCTGGCTCCTCCAGGCGGGAGGTGACTCTGCTGAAGGAGCTGTGGGACATGATCTGCGTGGTGGAGTCCAGCATGGCGGCCTGGAGGACCACGCCCTGGAGAGACATCCACGTGGAGGACATGGAGCTGGAGTGCAAACGCTTCTCCAAGGAGATACGGGCCCTGGACAAAGAGGTGGAGCAGAGAGGAGGGAATGATAGGCCTAATTAGCCTAATTAACCCTGGGGGATAAATAAAGTTTTCCAAATCTGATTTTAAAAAGGGTTGAATTTAAAGGCAGTATTTCTTCTTGTTATTTGGTGTTAACATAGAAGCTATGAACTCTGGTTCCATCAGAAATTAACTCAGATTCTATTCTGCAGTCGTGTTTGTAGCTGTGGGAATATTACTGTCTGTTTCTGCTCAGATCTGGCTCCTTTCATGCTGATCTGGCAACCACACATAGGCTACTCCCTTAATGGCTCTCTCACCTGTCACTCACAGGAGTGATTGTGACTTAATGTCCTTTGGAGACTCTCAGACCTGTCCGTCATGTCCTCACCGACCTGAACAGAGGCAGCTTCACGCTTCTGATCTGTCACACTCACATTTTCACTCACATTATGTCCGTTCAGATTCACATGATTTTTTTTGCTGCGTTTCAAAATCTGGAATTCATATGTGAGCGAGGACTCGAGGACGTCCCTCAACCTGCCGTTCTTCTCCGGTAGTCTCTCCTTCCAGCTCTCCTTTAATGTCGGCGTGAGCAGCGTGGGATGATGAGTAGAGGTGGATAAGAGAAGGCTGAAAACAGACCAATGAGCACCTTCCAGCTGCGACCGTTTGCCAGGCGGCTCCTCGGGCTGTGATTATCCCATCACGGCCTGGGTGAAATGCAGCAGCACAGCGGGCCTGCCAGGCCCGGACGTCTCCATGCTACAGCCCTGTGCACTGGGATGTGCATAAAGGATAATTTGGATTTAAGGAGTTCACTGAAGGAGGAAGCTTTACTTCAGCCCTCCAAACCAAGCATGGCATGTTAATGTGTAGGAACCGCAACCTGCAGCTTCAAACTATCCACGATCAGAAAAGTTTTAATTCCAAGTCTTTGAAACAAGTGGTAGTTTGACTTTGAGAGAGTCAGAGAGACAAAAACATCAACAAAGAGACGATAACTACTGAGTGTGAAGGACACAGTGGAACATAAACTGCTTAGTCTGCTCTGAAGTGCAGGACACATGAGAAAGAGCGTCTTCGTTTTCACCTTATTGGGCTCTTATCATCTGTAACTGTTCACACGGAGCAGCAGCTTAAAGCTGGTTAACCAGGAGGGACCGAGGGGCCGGGGATTAGAGGCAGACTGAGGGGAGCGACTCTGTGGAAGGTTGAGACGGAGCAGCGCCTTCCTCCTCCTCCTCCTCCTCCTCCCCCTCACTCTGACGTAACAGCAGCCGGGGGCATGAGAACATACGTGGACTGAATGAGGTGAAAGGCGAGTTAGAATGAGACACGCTCACCTGCCCTGAATCAGTCCAATAAGTGACAGAAACATCACAACATCCTCACCAGCTGTTACGTTCTGGAAGTTAAAATGCAGCTGGAAACAGGTAAAGATGTGCAGTGAAATATGAGTGTGACACAAACAGAGCTGCAACAAATTAGAACTTTTGTAATCGCTTAGTCTTTCCTGATTGATCCATTAGTTGTTTGAATAGAGTAGAAAAATAACAACTAAGTAGGTAACAACGAACAGCTCCACACATACTGTAACTTCACCTCTTTGTACCTGCAAACTGACCCTTCACCTGACTGGCCCTGGCTGTGTGTGTGTGTGTGTGTGTGTGTGTGTGTGTGTGTGTGTGTGTGTGTGTGTGTGTGTGTGTGTGTGTGTGTGTGTGTGTGTGCGTGCCTCAGGTGCGGGCCTGGGACGCCTTCACAGGTCTGGACAGCAGGGTGAAGAACCTGCTGGTGTCCCTCAGAGCCGTGGCCGAGCTGCAGAACCCGGCCATCAGAACCCGCCACTGGCACCAGCTCATGGCTGCCACTGGAGTCCGCTTCACCATGGACCAGGTCTGAACCTCTCCCTGAACCTCAACCTCAACCTCACCCTCACCCTCATCCTGAACCTGAACTTCACCCTGAACCTGAACCTCACCCTCACCCTGAACCTCAACCTCACCCTCACCCTCATCCTGAACCTGAACCTGAACTTCACCCTGAACCTCATCCTGAACCTGAACCTAAACATGATCCTGCACATGCTGAGCAGATGATGGTGAATCTGCTCATCTTTCCACCCTTGTCAGTGGCAGCCAGCAGTGCTCCTGCCATCCTGGAGATGATTCCACATTTCTCTGCAGATTCATGTTCTTCCTCCTCGCTCTGTCGCCGCTCACCAGCTTGTTGGTGCTGTTTGTTCAGCTGCAGCTGTTGAGTTTGCACAGAATGTCTCACGTAGAATTAATGTTGTTTAACTAGTGATATAATCCACTGCTTTACATTTAGCAAATCACAGATTCTACACAGTCTGGAGCTGTAACTACACCTGTTACCTGCACCTCATCTAACATATACAGTAAAATGGAGACAGGATTGCTCTTACTGTAAAGCATCTCCATTCCTAAAGAGTAGAACCTGCTCCTGTGTTCATCTGGAGAACGTGGAGTGGCAGTTATTGCTGTGTAGTGACGTAGCTCGGGTGATCTCTCTGCTACGTCACTTTGGATGAAAGCGTCTGATAAACGACTCGGTGTCAATGTAAAGAGACACTTCCAGCTGAGGCTGCTCCACCATGGTGGGAACTCTGGATTCATGTAGTTCATGTTCCTGCAGCTTTTCATCAGCTCATTGAAGAAAACGAATGTTCGCTCAGCCTGTCACAGGATGAAGTAACTCAGTGGTGATTAAGCCTTCAGAAACGCAGCTCCAGCTCCGGCTCCAGCTCCAGCTCCAGCTCCAGTGTGTGACATATTCCCAGTAAGGAGTGACAGCTCCCAGCAGCACTCAACGCTCCTCGACGCTCTCGACACTTTTCTTGCTTTGTACATAAACTCATACAGCAGCAGCAGCGTCTGTTGTTACCTGCTGATTTACACAGACCACTAATGCAGCCGTGGGAAGTTAATAATCATGAAGTGACTCCGCTTCCATCTCAGCACAGGCCCGAGCAGCTCTGCTCCTGATGGGGCCGTACTGGTGTCCTGCTCTGGGGAGCACTGGGAGTGGACGGAGGGTTGATGAAGTGTTTCTGCTGAGCAGGAGACCACGCTGGCTGACCTGCTGCAGCTCAACCTGCACTGCTTCGAGGAGGAGGTGCGAGGCATCGTGGACAAGGCAGTGAAGGAGATGGGGATGGAGAAGGTTCTGTCTGAGCTCAACTCCACCTGGACAGGTACAGACCTGAGACCAGACCATCCTCATTCCATGAAGCTGTTGGATACGGTGTTAAATGCATGAAGCTGGTGGTGCAGTGAGGTGACGTGGTCGCTCCGTCCCCTGGACAGGGATGCAGTTCCAGTACGAGCTGCACCAGCGCACCCAGGTTCCTCTGCTGCGCAGCGACGAGGAGCTCATCGAGACGCTGGAGGACAACCAGGTGCAGCTGCAGAACCTCATGTCCTCCAAGCACGTGGCCCACTTCCTGGACGAGGTGTCATCCTGGCAGAGCAAGCTGTCCGTGGCCGACTCGGTCATCTCCATCTGGTTCGAGGTGCAGCGCACCTGGAGCCACCTGGAGAGCATCTTCATCGGCTCCGAGGACATCCGCTCACAGCTGCCCGAGGTGAGTCCCTGCTCAGCCTGGAGATCCAGGAGCCTCCGAGCTGTTCTAGCGCCTTACAGCTCTCATAAATCACATTATGATCGGAAAAGATTAGATTAGATTCAGTTTCCTCGTTATCGCAGGAGGACGAAGTGCAAGCTGGCATCCAGAGAGAAGATGTGAATAAAGACCTCTGTCATCAACTACCATACAGACTCAGACTTTAAATAGTACAGGAGCATGAGAATATGGATGTGTGCAACATGGTCATAGGACACTATGGACATGATGTGATTTGGGGGATAAATGTACATATGAAACGTGTGAAATCAGACATTTTTAGATGCTTCTGAACTCACAGTCACTCTGGACCTTACATGGAGTATCTTCAGGACTTTCAGGGTGTGAACCCCCTGAGGAGAGTGGATCACACACACACACACCCTCCTGCTTAATTACAGCTGTATAGGTACACACCACTAACAAGCTCATATGCATGCAGGCCTTAACCTGTGCCCTTGTTGCCGGTGTATGAGCCCAGATAGCATGGCTGTAATAGCTGTTAATTAAGAATGTATTAATTGGCTCATACTCTCAGTTTAGGAGCTGAGATTACACAGCTTTTTAATTGCTCCCACGATGTTTGTGCTGCGCTTAAACCCAGATGTTTGCTATTAAACCTCTGATCCCCCCCTCCTCCCACCTCCTCCCCACCTCCTCTCCTCTGGGAACCTAAATCCCGCTGGCTGGGCTCTGTCCTGAAATCCTCCACAGGACTCCAGGCGCTTCGAGGGGATTGATGCTGATTTCAAAGAGCTGGCGAAGGCGACGCACCAGACGCCCAACGTGGTGGAGGCCACCAACAGAGCAGGCCTGTTCGGCAGGCTGGAGGACATCCAGAGCAGGTGAGAGATCCCCCTCCTTACATCTGTTACCAGGAGGCGCTCACACCCCCACACACGCTCTCTAACTGTCCGTGTGTGTGTGTTTCCCACGCAGGCTGTCTCTGTGTGAGAAAGCTCTGACTGAATACCTGGACACCAAGCGGCTGGCCTTCCCCAGATTCTACTTCATCTCCTCGGCCGATCTGCTGGACATCCTGTCCAACGGCACCAACCCCCAGCAGGTGGCTGCGCTCGCTGCAGTCTGCTCACTGAGTCACAGAAACCCCCTCTGCACCGTGCATAGCGCTTCCCACAGGTCGCTGTTTATCACTCCTCCAAAAGCAGACTGGAAGGCAGCGTTTACCCCTCTGTGTGCAGCGCTGCTGACGCATGCAGTACCTGCTGCCCCCACTAGGGGGCACTGTGGCCCGTAGTTATGCAGCTCCCTCCTCCTCCTCCTCCTCCTCCTCCTCCTCCTCCTGCTGCTGCCTCCATCATCGCAACACTGCCTTGCATTTCCAACTCGGGGAAATAAATCACAGTTAAGCACAACTTGCCACTAAATCTCTCTAAGAGGAAGTTAGCAGGCGTGCTGCAGAACACGGGTCCTGCCCTTCTATAAATGATTCTGAAAAACAGTAATGAAATGTTATTTATTAGCAAAGCGCGGCAAAAGAAAATACCAGCGTGAGCAGGGTGTTAAAAAAAAGAAGCCCAGCCTGAGACTGAGTGTGTGTGCTTGTCTGCTCAGGTCCAGAAGCATCTGTCCAAGCTGTTTGACAACATGGCCAAGATGCGGTTTGAAGCAGATGGAGAGGGGAAGCCGTCGAAGACCGGTCTGGGCATGTACAGCAAAGAGGAGGAGTACGTGCCCTTTAATCAGCCCTGTGACTGCACCGGACAGGTGAAAGACACCCCTAATCTTTTATTCATCTCTCCAAAATTGTGGCTGTATAACTTCCCGCAGGTTGAGCCAAATGCTAGAAACGTTTATTATCGTGGTCGGAGGCTGCGGCTGCTGACAGCGCCTCTTCCTCGCGCTTTCCTGAGGAGGAAGAACACCGTATATCAAACACAGATATCACAACCTCACAATAAAGGAGACAGATGAAAAGCGAGTCCGTCGTCGCCTCTGGGGCTTTGCATATCAAAGCCTATAAATCCATTAATTTTCCATTACAACCCATAGTATTTGCCTGACTCCACTTCCACTGTAATGCTTATTAATGACCTCATTAGGCGCCATTGATAAGGACGGCGCTCTGCCCTCACGTGACACTCATAGCAATGTTTTCCTGCTTTTCACGTCTTTGTGTGTGTGTGTGTGTGTGTGTGTGTGTGTGTGTGTGTGTGTGTGTGTGTGTGTAAGGTGGAGGTGTGGCTGAACCAGGTCCTGGACACCATGCGCTCCACAGTTCGCCATGAGATGACCGAGGCAGTGATGGCCTACGAGGACAAACCCAGAGAGCAGTGGCTCTTTGATTATCCAGCCCAGGTGAGAAATCTGTTCCTCGTCACTTTCTGAGGCATCAGGTTTTCACTTCCATGCTTCCTGGAGATGTTTCACCTCCGAGCATGAACTCACCAACACCTCAGACAAGTCATCACATGACGTATGTGAGTTTCAGTGATATGTACATCCTCAGTCTCTGGTTCCTCCTCTGGTTCCTCCTCAGTCTCTGGTTCCTCCTCGGGTTACTCCTCAGTCTCTGGTTCCTCCTCTGGTTCCTCCTCAGTCTCTGGTTCCTCCTCGGGTTACTCCTCAGTCTCTGGTTCCTCCTCGGGTTACTCCTCAGTCTCTGGTTCCTCCTCTGGTTCCTCCTCAGTGTCTGGTTCCTCCTCTGGTTACTCCTCAGTCTCTGGTTCCTCCTCAGTCTCAGTCTCAGTCACAGAAAGGCCAACAAAATCAGATTAAGACATATAAATAACAGACATATAAAGTGACATGATCATTCATGTGAGTGATGCATGTGAGTGCAGCCGTCGTGTGGTTGCCAGATCAGCATGAAAAGAGTCAGATCTGAGCATGAACTGAGCATCATATCCCCACAGCTACAAACAGAATGTAGAACAGACTCTGAGGCTCTGATGGATCCAGAGCTCATAGCTTCTATGTTAACGTAGTTCTGATAAAGACATAGTTTCAGACCCAGAATTAAACCTGTGTGTAAATAAAGGAGCTTCACTCCACCTGGATAATCTAAATCATGTATTTGATGCTTTGAGTGGCAGATGTGGCACCTCCGCATCGCTTGAGTCTGACTGATTGTTCTCATCTCGTCTCAGGTCGTCTGAGCGACACAGACACATGTAAAACAGCTCATTTGCTGCTGAATCTCTCTCCATGTGCTTGTTTGTCAGAGTGTGAAGATCACTCCTCTAATAATCATCTCAGTATTTTCTAATTGACTCCGGATTCATAATTTCTCAACAACATAATGAATCGTACCGAAGATAACAGTGTAAGAAGGCGAGGGCGGAATTTATCTCCAAAACACCCCTCTGTGTGTGTGTGTGTGTGTGTGTGTGTGTGTGTGTGTGTGTGTGTCTCAGTCTGAATCGGTTCAGGGTCTGAACTGACTTCATGCAGGCTCTCATTATGCAGTGTGATCCCGGCGCTCCGGGCCTGAGGAGGAGCGTTCCCAGGAGCGCTCAGTGGAGGAGTAGAACAACATCCTGGTCTGAATCACAAATGTTTACTGTGGTCAGATCCTCCCGCCCATCACTGCTGCCAGGCTTTAACATCTTCCTCGGATAATTGCTCAAATCCGTCACGTGTCTGTAGGCATCAGCAGATGTTTCAGGTAAACCAGTGGAACAGACCAGTGGAGATCAAACCAGTTCCAGACCATTCCCAGTCCCCTTTAGCGTTTCCCGTCGGGCTCTGTCTCAGGTTCTGTCTGATCCTCCAGCGTTTGAGGGTGTCAGTGAATTGTTGAGCAGCACTCCCCAGTGAAGCTGTGATGGTGGCGCTGGTGTTTCATTCTGGTTTTCCTGGTTTGGATTTTTTTGGGATCAGTGTCAGCAAATGTTTCAGCTGATGCAGCCGTTAAAGTGGATGGAAAGCTATGATTCAGAAGATGCTTCTGGTCCACACGTCTACAGTTCTCTGCAAAATGGCATAGGTCTGAATAAAGAAGTAATACAAGCTAATGAAATAGCAACAACAGTAGTAATACCACTAATGATATCATCATCACATGATCATCATGTCAGTCTATCTGTATGAATTTATTTAGGATTTTAAGAAAACAATGCAACTCCATCAAAATAATTAAAAGTGTCATTGTTTCCATTTTTAATACTTTACTACTTTCAAAATCTGTTTGTCATGAGCACGGAGTGAAATCATGATGGCGTGATGCCCACAGAGCAGCGTTCAGGGCAGCGTTCAGAGCAGCGTTCAGGGCAGCGTTCAGGGTAGCGTTCAGAGCAGCGTTCAGAGCAGCATTCAGGGCAGCGTTCAGAGCAGCGTTCAGGGCAGCGTTCAGAGCAGCGTTCAGGGCAGCGTTCAGGGTAGCGTTCGGAGCAGCGTTCAGGGCAGCGTTCAGGGCTGTTCAGAGCAGCGTTCAGGGCAACGTTCAGGGCAGCATTCAGGGCAGCGTTCAGGGCAGCGTTCAGGGCAGTGTTCAGGGCAGCGTTCAGAACAGTGTTCAGGGCAGCGTTCAGAACAGTGTTCAGGGCAGCGTTCAGAGCAGCGTTCAGGGCAGCGTTCAGAGCAGCGTTCAGAGCAGTGTTCAGAGCAGCGTTCAGAGCAACGTTCAGAGCAGCGTTCAGGGCAGCGTTCAGAACAGTGTTCAGGGCAGCGTTCAGGGCAGCGTTCAGAGCAGTGTTCAGAGCAGCGTTCAGAGCAGTGTTCAGAGCAGCGTTCAGAGCAACGTTCAGAGCAGCGTTCAGGGCAGCGTTCAGGGCAGTGTTCAGAGCAGCGTTCAGGGCAGCGTTCAGGGCTGTTTTCAGTCTGCCTGGAACAGAAATGAATGTGTCGCTCAGACAGACGACTCAGAGCCGCACTCATGGATCCTGACAGCGAGAGGCGGCCGAGCTCAGAGACTCACAGACGAGAGAATAACATCCACACAAAAAAGAAAAGAGAAACAGAGGAAATTACTCCCGACTGCAGAAAAGAAACGTAGGATTCTCTCTCGCCTGAGGGAATAAGAGAGTAACACGATTATTTTTGCATTGCGAGGCCCTTAATGGTCCGATCAGGCCTAAAAAGACCTGCTCAGCTCCTCCAGAGTTCTGAGAGGACTTTCCACCGTGGTCAGCAGAAGCAGAGTCACATCCACAGCCTCACTCACTGACCGAACGCTCCACAAGACCACGAGAGACAGAGACAGAGAGCTGAGCACGGTCCAAACTCCACACAGAGTCACACAGAGGATGCAGGTTACACATGTTACTGCAAAATACCAAAGATCAGGACGAGACTCTGTTCTCTACCGCTCTCAGTCATGTCCTCATTATCCACAAAATGTAAATGAGTCAGGGTGGTGCATGCTGGCGATCTGCTGAACAAACCATCTGATGTTGTATGCAAACATGTCACTGTATCATATACTATATATACATGTTGAAATTCAAGTCATTTTCAACTCTGAGTCAAACTGTTTGCGATCCAGATGATTATTGATTAGTCAGCACAGTAAATTTGATTTTCTCCTCCTCCTCCTCTCCTCCTCCCTCTCCTCCTCCTCCTCTCCTCCTCCTCTCCTCCTCCCTCTCCTCCTCCTTCTCCTCCTCCTCCTCCTCCTCCTCCTCCTCCTCCTTCAGGTGGCTCTGACCTGCACTCAGATCTGGTGGACGTCAGACGTGGGGATGGCGTTCTCCCGCCTGGAGGAAGGCTACGACGGCGCCCTGAAGGACTACTACAGGAAGCAGGTGTCCCAGCTCAACACGCTCATCTCCATGCTGGTGGGTCAGCTGACTCCGGGAGACCGGCAGAAGGTCATGACCATCTGCACCATCGACGTCCACGCCCGGGACGTGGTCCACAAGATGATCAGCCAGAAGGTCAGAACTTGATGAGCCCAGATGTGTCTGAACTCTGGTAGAAGTCGAAGTGGAGACATTTATTACTGTTACTCCTCACTGCAGACGGGGTGAAGGGCCAGGAATGATGCAGGTATAGATAGATAGATAAATAAATGAGTAAATAAATGAATGAACAGTTTAGTGCGGCTGAGGCCGTCGGGTCCTGTCTCAGTCCTTCTCTGTCGGGCTGTTGGAGTCTGAGAAGGTGCGATGCAGACACAGTGATTGCCGCTGTGCTTCTGTCTCCTTTTCAGAGGCGATTACCAGCCAGTAATGCCGTCAAGATATTCAGGCGAGGCCTGTCATTATCATAATTAGAGGGTGGAAAAGGAGAGATTATTCCTGGCCTCACCTCCAGCCTGGTGCTCTCTCTCTCTGCTCCTCAGGTGGAGAACGCTCAGGCCTTCGTCTGGCTCTCTCAGCTCAGACATCGCTGGGACGACAAGCAGAGGCACTGCTTCGCCAACATCTGCGACGCTCAGTTCCTCTACTCCTACGAGTACCTGGGCAACACTCCGCGATTAGTCATCACCCCTCTGACAGACAGGTGACTCACTGTCCATTCCTCAACCTAACAGACTCCAGCTGCACAGTCCTCATTCCTCCCTCACTGAAACCCTGCAGAGCTACGCAAAGCTCCATCAGCTGACGTGTTGTTTTTACATCGCCTTCCTCCCACAAGACGATTATCTGGAGCTCATTCTACCTCTGAGTATTTGCCAGGAATACTGCACTTGTTGAAGCTCCAGATGCTGCATGAATGGACAGAACTCCTTAAATGCTCTGAACGGATCGTTATCACGTTGGGTCGGTCATTATCTGGTGACGCTGGATACGGAATGACGTCCAAAAACTCTGATGTATTACTAGTGGTAGCACAGGACAGGATAGAATAGAATAGAATAGAATAGAATAGAATAGAATAGAATAGAATAGAATAGAAAGCTTTTATTGTCATAGTGATACAGCAAGATGTGCTGCAGGTACAATGAAATCACAAAGGCTATTATAGTGCTGTCTGTGGTCCTAATATAAGCATTAATATAATAATATAATATTATAATATAAAATAAACTTTGATATACTTAATACAGAATACAGCAGTACTCACAGCTAAAGGAGTTTGCACAGGCAGACGTGATAATACCCTGAACACTGCACAACTGAAACAATAATAGACAATGTTACTGCATTAGACGACTGTCCTTGCTGAAGGTGAAGATGATGGTGGTGGTGGTGGTGTTGGTGGTGGTGGTGGGGGGGGGGTGGGGGGGGGGGGGGTTTCTTCTGTTTGGTCAGATATAATAACAGAACTGAGGCACGGTCACGTTTCTGCTGTGGATGAAGGAGCTCCTCAGTCTGCTCCATCCTCTCCCTCCAGTTTGTGGAGAGGCTGAGAGGCCAGACAGGCTGAGAGGAGGAGAGGAGGAGCGGCTGCTCCGGTCAGAGGTCGGGGGAGGGAGAGCTCGTCTTCCTCTGCTCCAGGAAACTGTCAGACGAGCAGTGACGGCGTGTTGCTGTCTGCTGCTGCTGAATCCCATTCAAAGTCCATTATGAGCACAATTTCAAGAATCCATTTGTGTTGATGAGTGTTGGTAATTGAAAAACTGACTGGAAGATGCGCGCTCCTTATCTAATAATAACCATCTGAGGCGCTGTAATGCAGCTCATCTGAATCATTATGCACGCCCACCTCGCAGCCTGCTGGCCGGCCGGGCTGCCAGCGCCTGCTCGGCCGCGCGTGCGTCTTTCTGTGGGATGGCGATAAAGTTTGAACGGCGCAGAGATGAATACCTGCCTGTCGCAGCCCTCCGGCCCGCGCCAGCTCTCCCACACTGACCAGCATTCCCTTTGAAGCCTGAACAAACAGAAACAATGGGCTTTGATGGGAGCAGGACTTCACCATATGGTGCCATGCTCCCTGCCACCAGCGGCCGGATTTCATTTCAACAATGGCCGGCGACCACGGCCAATCCCCTGAATCCAGGAGCGCAGCCTCTGAAAACTGCTTAATGAACGCACGCTCGCTCCAAAGCTCCCCAGCCACAGATCCTGCAGGAGAGGAAGGAGCTGAGGGGTCAGCTCTCCAACATCAGTGCTGGAGCAGCAAAGACACATCAAAGTGTCTCACATGAAAGATAAAAAACAAATCAAAAGCAGATTAAAAGACGAGGCAACGTCAAAGAAAGGTGATTTTAGTAGAACAGAGAACGGAACAGAGTGGGTAAAACAGGAGGACACACAGTGGTGCCAGGAATGAAGACAGGTCGCTGGCAGAACGTTTTCTGTGGGAAGAACTCTCTTTTCCTGGAGTTTTCAGGGAGAAAATGTGTTGAGGTTGCAGGAACAGTGAGCAGAGCGCTGCGATCAGGCTGAAACAGGAGCAGAGCTAACAGACTGTATCTGAGGCGCTGTCCGTCCCCCATTAGCTGAGACAGACCAACACCCAACAGCCCTGGCAAGCAGTGCACGGAGCTCCACAGGAAATATTTAGTCTAGCTCAAGGTCAAAACTGGCAAACAGGGGAAACAAAGTATCACTACTGTTATCATTATTTCTATTATTATTGTTCATATCAAATGGAAAGAAAGACATCAGAGCAGATATGTAGACTCTGGTGGACAGATAGAAACTTAACTAATAATACTAAGCAGAAGTTACCTGGTGACTGACTGATCCAACAACACTGATAACACCTATAAACCTATAAACTGTAAAACAGCAGGCGCGGTTTCTCAGGACTGGAACCGTCCTGGAGCAGCTTTCCAGTCCTCGGCTCTGCTTCCTATCTGGACCCACCTGTCCCGCCTCGCTGCAGACTTCCTGCAGATCTCTAGACGTGCTTTCTAAACCGTATGGTGGAGCTACTGTATGTGATGCTGCAGCAGCTACAGGCCCCCGCTCACCTCCTGCAGCAGCGCAGTGAGACGACAGGACTCAGAGTCTCTAATCTGCAGCAGCCGGGGCCGCCACGGCCACCGTGTTAGCGCCGCAGCCGGCTCCAGAGTGGAGTCTGTTCTGCAGAGAGGAGGACGGCTCGGACTGAAGAGGACGGCTCGGACTGAGGAGGACGGCTCGGACTGAGGAGGACGGCTCGGACTGAGGAGGACGGCTCGGACTGAAGAGGACGGCTCGGACTGAGGAGGACGGCTCGGACTGAGGAGGACGGCTCGGACTGAGGAGGACGGCTCGGACTGAGGAGGACGGCTCGGACTGAGGAGGACGGCTCGGACTGAAGAGGACGGCTCGGACTGAGGAGGACGGCTCGGACTGAAGAGGACGGCTCGGACTGAGGAGGACGGCTCGGACTGAGGAGGACGGCTCGGACTGGCTGGCTGATGGATGGATGGATGGCTGCTTCTCTAACATGAATGAATAAGTAATGGGAAGCTGTGTACTGATGGAGGAGTCACCTTGTCCCAGTCGTCCTCCTGGCTGCTCCGCCCTCCCACACTCATCCCCAGACGTTTGGCCGCATGTCAGAGCGGCTCCAGGACACGGATGATCCACTGTTTACAGATGGGATCGTTTGTCTCCTCCCGGCCCCCACACACACACACACACACACACCATCTCCTCCACACATCATCTAATAACCAGCGGCTCATTAAAATCATTGCTGTATTGATACTCAGGCCAAACCATTGTGTTTATTGCCCTGATCAATGAAGTCCTGATTGTCTCCATCGGTGGAGGTCCACGCGGCGGCTACGTCAGACTGTTTGTTGTCCTGACAGCTCCAGCAGCTCAGCAGCCAGCCACTGCCGGGGCTAATCAGGCCGTAATCAGAGCTCAGGATCAGGTTCTAACATCACACGATGAGGTTACACACAGACTGAGCCGACCCTGACGCTCCGTCTGCCCTGGTAGCGCAGCCTGAGCTCAGCGTGCAGCCGTCTCCAGGCTCCAGGAACAGAGACGATAGAACCATGACCACCCTCAACCAGCTACAACTGATCCAGTCACAGACTATTGATCAACTGTTCTAACACCTGATCAGTCTGGCTAAGCTTTTCAAACATTTTTAGAGAATGAAATTCAGGTCAAACCCTCTCATCTCAGCTCCTTGAATGTGAATATTTTTTGGTTTCTTTAGTTTCTGTGAGAGGAAAGTGAATGTCATTGAGTTGAAGACAAAAAGAAAAGCTCGTTTAATGATTGTGGCCTCTTATTGTATAAAAGACTAAGTGACTGATCGATAAGGTGTGGATAGTTCCTCCATCCCAGGGTTGCAGGCCGCCCACAGTGACTGACCCAGCCCAGTAAACACCTCTCTGACCTTTGGCTCATCTTCCTCTGCTGACTCCACTCCTCCTCCTCTGGATCCCGCTCGCTCCCACCTGCAGCACTGCTGAAACTCCTCAGACTGCCACGATTTATTAGCGGTTTCTGTTCTTAGAAAAGGAGACCAGTTCAGCTCCATCTGGTCGATGTCGCTCCACGTTCAACGCTTCATTTGTATTTATCCTGAGAAACACAAACAGAGACGGGACGCAGACGCATCTTTAACAAAGGCTGCAGCATGAAACCAGACGAATGGCTTCTCATCGAATCGCTCTTTAAAAGGCAATTATAAGAAGATTTATTAACCGTTAAATGCGATAATGAATTAGACCAAAAAAAACTGAAGAAATAAACAAAAAAAATGAATGTGACAAATGGTTCTTTCCCCATGTGCTCATCTCTGTCTCTGAAAGCAGAATTCAACATTTTGCTGCTTCTAGTTTTTTTCCACTTGCTCTTCTCACCTTCTCCATCATGTTTCATCAGCATTCAGCCAGCCAAGAGGTGGAACATCTTCTCATCATGTTGTATCAAAGTCTGCTCAGAAGCAGCCAAAGACTGTAAACCTCTTCTATTTGATCCGGTTCTACTCTAGATGCTACATCACTCTGACCCAGTCGCTGCACCTGACCATGAGTGGAGCTCCAGCTGGACCTGCAGGAACCGGCAAGACCGAGACCACCAAAGACCTGGGCCGGGCCCTGGGCATCATGGTCTACGTCTTCAACTGCTCCGAGCAGATGGACTACAAGGTGCCCCCCCACACACACACTCACACACACTCACACACACACACACACACACACACACACACACACACACACACACACACACACACACACACACACACACACTCACACACACACACACACACACACACACACACACACTCACACATTATGCACGCTCCTTTGTCAGCACAACGCCATGCATTTGTCATTAAAGTCGTCAGGCTTCCTTCACGCCCCTCTCGTCTCATCTCCTTCCTTTTCATCTCGTGTTTCCTCCTCCGAGTGATTAGTTGAACTCCTGATTGTTATTTCTTCTCCAAACCTCGTCAGAATGCGCCCCCCGCACCCGGCCTCCACACCGCCGTGCCTTATTATGCTCTCCTGTATACTCGAACACACATTTTCTGCATATCGAGTGCTCCGGGGAGACATAAACATAATCTTGTGATCCGGCTTGGCGGGGGCATCATTACAGCACAGAGGCGTACAGCACCCCCGGCTATACGCTCCGCAGCAAGGTGTCAGAGAGAAGTGCTAATGTAGTCCAGGAGGAGCTGAGGCGCGAGAAAGCAGCTCTAGACGTGCACTGTTACTCATATTCACACACACACACACGCACACACACCCAGGGCTGAATCAATCCTCCGGTCCACTCTGGTTTGCGTCATACAAGGTTTCCTCTGCTCTGTAACTGGTGTTAAAAAGCAGTCACTGGCCACTGCGTCCTGGCCGGCCGCTCTCCGGGGAGTCGTTCGCCTGCACCGGGGAGCCGAGCCGTGCCTGCTGGACGTTCCAGCCTCTGTTCCAGCCTCTGTTCCAGCCTCTGTTCCAGCCTCTGTTCCAGCCTCTCTTCCAGCCTCTCTTCCAGCCTCTGTTCCAGCCTCTGTTCCAGCCTCTGTTCCAGCCTCTGTTCCAGCCTCTCTTCCAGCCTCTGTTCCAGCCTCTGTTCCAGCCTCTCTTCCAGCCTCTCTTCCAGCCTCTCTGTTGTTTTATGGACGCGTCACCCTGTTGTTACTCTCCCAGCCGGCCCGCTACGCTGCCGCTGCTCTGCACCCCTCCATTACTGCAGGTCTGAGCTGCAGCTGAGGACTCCAGTCAGACTCCGTGTTTGGCTTATTAAACGATGCAAAAACAGTGACCTGTTCATTGTTAAGTCCTGTTTCATAAGGGCTGTGAAATGCCTGTACTGTACCTCCAGCCACAGAAGCGCAAACAGCCTTTGAGGAGGTTCAGCCTACACGTTCCAGCTTCTCTCAGTACAAATCAAATCAAATGTATTCATGAAGCACATGTGAGAGTCGACCACGGTGCTGAACAGTCGACATCATAGAAACAACACGTCAACAATACGACAAACTGAGAGATCAGTCAGAACTCATTCTGAGCTTAACAACATGATGCAGAATAACAATGAAGGTCCTCTGGAAGTCTGTTTGTTCCCAGAGCTGCAAACAATGATCTGAGTAGTTCATCTGTTGATGACTTTCATTCTTTGATTAGTATTATATTCATAGGATGATGTGTCAAAGGTCAAGATGAGTCTCTATCCGTCTTTATTTATTTCTGCCCTTAATTCAGTGACTTCTCAGAGAGAATAAAGAAACCAGAAAAGCAGAGATCAGAGAATGTTGTCTTCTTTTCTGAAAATGATCCTTACAAAACAATTCTAACCACTTACATCTTTGTCTCGTTGTCCCCTGTGCGTGTCCCTCAGTCCTGTGGGAACATCTACAAAGGTCTGGCCCAGACCGGAGCGTGGGGCTGCTTCGACGAGTTCAACAGGATCTCGGTGGAGGTGCTGTCTGTGGTGGCCGTGCAGGTGAGGCCCAGCTGCTCCTCCTCCTCCTCCTCCTCTCCTCCTTCTCTGAGCCTTCTCTCCTCCTAAATCGAGACGCGGTGAGCATCGCCTCAGCATCAGAGCTTCGTCCTACTGAGAGTCTGGTCTGATCTGATCTGAGATCAGAGGCTGCACAGACGCCTGTGGAGACGGTGTTCACAGCTCTGAGCTCAGACACTCTCAGAGGAGACGCTGTGATTTGGGTGAATTAGTTGTTGTTGTTGTTGTTGTTTATTACATACAGACTGATGTTTACCTGCCACCAGACGCTAAAATAATCATTCATCCTCGTGTCCAATAAGGATGCAACAAATGGTTAATCTTTCTTTTATTTCCATCCCGTCCACACCTGAAAGATCTGCAGTGTCACAGGTGTGTTTCCATCATCCTTAGAAATGCAAAAAGCCTGAATCTCTCCGTAAAACCTGGAGCTCCATGGTAGAGCTCTCTGGAACAAAGCTGTTCTCTATTCTGCAGCTGCTCAGACTAACAGACTGATCATCACAACAGCTGTGAGTTCAAATCAGTCGATTGATCGATTGCTGCCTGAGTATCAGCTGATCAGTGACTGAGCGGTTCCTTCACCCGTGTCAGAGTTCAAACTCCTCTTTAGCGACACGTTTCTGTCGCTGATCACGGACGTGTCTCCAACCCATGGAGCGTTTACAAGCTGCAGTTTAGAGAATATCACAGAATGTGGAGGTGAAAGCGGCTGGACAGAGAGGAAAGTCTGTGTGTGGCTCCTGTGTCAGGTCCAGACCTGCTCACACGCTCCCAGCATCAGACACAATGACACACAGCTGCATGGGAGGAACCGAGGAGCAGCAGAGCAGCCCCTGGGATGCTCCAGCTCCTCCTCTCCTCCTCCTCTGGGCAGGAGGAGAGGAGAGGAGGAGACAGACTCTCCCAGCACAGGCTGCAGCTCTGACAAAAACACGCCGTCGTCTGATTCTGGCCTCACATCATGCATCAGTGGGTTCCACAGCACCATCTCACAAGACAAAAGTGCTGCTTCTCAAAGTCCAACTCCTACTTCCACCGATGGCGAGAGTATGAGCTCTAATTCTATTCTATTTAGTCCCTTTATTGTCCTAAAATACCTAATGTCTAATATAATTAGACGTGTTATTCCAGAGGTTTTTCCAGGTTTTGAAGGTATGTTTTACACATTTCTAGAGATGATGGAAACAGGTTGTATCCCTGTTAGCTCCAGGCTGAGTGGCTTAGTTTGCCCAGAAAACAAGAAAACAGAAGTTTAAGCTGAGAACCCATTTTATCTGGGTAGAAAGAAAAAAAATGGTTTGAATTAGAATGAGAAAGAGTTTTTACCTCGGCTGTGTAGAATAACAACAGGTGTGCTGCTAGCCAGAGAGCCATGCAGGAGCTGAGCCTCTCTGCCCTGTGGACGGCTGCAGAGGCCAGGTTAATGCTACCCAGGAAGATGACGTGTCCCCCTCCTCTTCCTCCATCCTCAGATTCCCTGTTCTGTGCCCAGAGACACAGAATAACAACACCTGTAGACGTTTAGGTAAACTGGAGACCACCACGTCCTGATGGGTATTCAACAGTGGAGTCCAGATGATCAGAGGGAGGAACCAGAGGGATGAGAGGCAGATAGCGCAGCATTGCCCACACAGAGCTAGACGATTGTTAACGTCATACTTAGATGGAATGAAATCTTAAAAGACGCAGTCAGAGATGAGATGTGTGGAGCCCTGCAGAATGCAGGAGGCAGCGGAGCCGTGACAGCGAGCAGCTCCAGTCTGGACGTAATGAGCTGAAATGACATTTCTCTGTCGTTGGTTATCGGCTAATATGTGTCGAGCCGACTCAGTGACCCTGTCGGCTTCAATCACACTAATTAGACCAGAGAGGGACAGATCTACTGGGATGGAGCCCCTCACCAACTGGACCAAATGTATCACGAAAACAAATAAAAAAGATGGGACTTGAAGAACACTCTGCAGCGTGGGACTGAGAGCTGGATGAGGTTGAACTATGGTGAGGAACCTCTGGAGAGAGCAGCAGCTGTGCTCTGAGCTGGACCTCTACTGCTCCACTGTGGAAACTGACTCAGTGGAGGTGCAGATGATGACATCAACAGTGGATGAGCTGTGTGTTTGTCTGTGAGGAGATCAGTGTGACGTGCTGTGCTGTGGCGTGCTGCAGCTCCCTGCGCTGTCACACACAGTCACAGAGGAGCAGCAGATCAGCTGATCAGCAGATCAGCTGATCAGCAGATCAGCTGATCAGCTGATCTGCCGGGCGGCTCGCTCGCCCTCTGATCACCAGGACCTTCTGAGAAATCAGCCACGTTCCAAGTTTCAGCTGATGCTGGCATTTCTGCTATCTCGCATTCTGTTATCCAGGATCAAACAGGCCTCTCTCCCCCCCCACCCCCCCCCCCGCCCCCCCCCCCCCCCCCCGCCCCCCCCCCCCCTCTCTCTTTGCTCCAGTCCCTCTGGTGTATTCAGATCCGTATGCATGTGCAGCCCCCTTCACAGTAAAGCGTATACAGTTGATAAGAATCCTGATGATGATGGTGATGATAATGGAGATGGAGCTCCTCAAAGGACCATCAGTCACCCCCCCCCCCCCACACACACACACACACACACCTAGAATGGTTGAACAGAGTGTTTCTCTTTATTTTCTGCTGTTAACATAGAAGCTATGGAATGTTGGTTCCATCAGAAATTGGTCTCACAGCTAATTAGGCTCTGTTTCAGCTCAGATCTGGCTCCTGTCATACTGATCTGGCAACCACATAGAGTGTAACTCCTCAGCTTGTTCTCCTTCACTAAGTGGTAACAGGAGCTTAGCTGCAGCTATGGAGCGATGCTCCACATCCAGCCTGATATGATGGAGCCAGAACCAGAGGAGGAGCCAGAGCCTCAGGAAGAACCAGAGGAAGAACCTGAGACTGAGGAAGAACCAGAGGAGGAACCAGGGACTGAGGAGGAACCAGAGGAGGAACCAGAGGAGGAACCAGAGACTGAGGAAGAACCAGAGGAGGAACCAGAGACTGAGGAGGAACCTGAGGAAGAACCTGAGACTGAGGAAGAACCTGAGGAGGAACCAGAGACTGAGGAAGAACCTGTGGAAGAACCAGAGACTGAGGAAGAACCTGAGGAAGAACCAGAGCCTGAGGAAGAACCTGAGGAAGAACCAGAGCCTGAGGAGGAACCAGAGGGGGAACTAGAGACTGAGGAGGAACCAGAGACTGAGGAGGAACCAGAGGAGGAACCAGAGACTGAGGAGGAACCAGAGGAGGAACCAGAGACTGAGGAGGAACCCTTTAAGTATTCACCTACCTGAATGGAGGCAGCTTGACAGCATCGCTGGAGTTTCAGTCTGACGTTTTGTTTTTTTTTTACATCACGTTGTGTAAATGTGAGAAGATTCGTTCACAAATGAAGAACTGATGATGTTTGTGCTCCTGCCTGGGAGTCGTTCTCTGAAACTGAGATAGAAACGTTTTTTTTCATTCTGGGATTCCTTCAAGCAACAATCAAAGTTGCGCGGCCTCGCTGCGTAAACTGTGGAAGTCTTGGAGAGTTTCAGAGCTCCAGGAGAACGAGGAGGTGCTGCGGCTATGATGAATAATAAAGGAGTCGGCGTGCAGGAGTAGAGACCCCGAGAACAGAGGAGCGTCACTCTCCTGCTGTGACAGCTGGCAGCCAGGCTGAGGCTGCTTCACTGGAGCCATGTCTGAGCACACACACACACACACACCCACACACACACACACACACACACCCACACGCACACACACACACACACACACACACACCCACACACACACACACACACACACCCACACACACCCACACCCACACAAACACACACACACACACACACACACACACACACACACACACACACACACACACACACCCATACACACACCCCTCTCATCCATCCTCCTGAAGCGTCCTACTGGAACACAGGTGGTGCAGACTGGAGCCGGTGGAGACAAACAGACGCGTCCAGACGTAACAGCATGGAGATAAATGTTGGAGGCTCCGCCTCCGAGCGCGGCCTCACCTCCGCCCCCCCCCCCCACACACTCACACACACACACACACACACACACCCTCAGCCCTCTTAAAGCCGTGTTTTCTGTGTTTTGGGGGTTTTCCGGCCCTGCTCGTCCCTGCAGGATGGCAGCGCTGGGCCGCTGTCGTCTCACATCAGAATCAAGCCTCGCTCATGTTCTCCTCAAAACTTTTGTTCTTTCTTTTTTTTTGCTGTCGCTGCAGCTGCACTGTTTGTTTTTGCACTTCCTCCCCTTCCTCCTCCTCCTCCTCCTCCTCCTCCTCTCTCTGTTGTGTTTGTATGACTGAGTGATCTGTAGCCGAGTACTCATCCATGAAGATATGTTCCTCCTCTTTCCAGCTGTCGGCTCGCTACGCTCCTTTACCGCACGCATGTTAAATTCATAAAGCTTCTCACAGGCTGGGATCCAGAGTCACACACACACACACACACACACACACACACACACATATATAAGGTTGGTTTCTGATATCTCATTCAATCATCATGTAGACAAAGGGAGCCTAGCGGCCCATCCTTCCAGCAGACTGTGGCTGATTGGCAGCTGGTGATGCTGCGATGAAGCTGCAGAGACTCATCAGTGCTAACGAGACCACGATCGATGCTGAGACAGAACGTTGTTGGACTACGTCCCACGTTCAGTCTCACAGGTCGGAGGCAGCGCTGTCAGGTGTTAATAACTGGCACTGCTTGCACAATAGTTTATCTATCTATCTATCTATCTATCTATCTATCTATCTATCTATCTATCTATCTATCTATCTATCTATCTATCTATCTATCTATCTATCTATCTATCTATCTATCTATCTATCTATCTATCTATCTATCTATCTATCTATCTATCTATTTATTTATTTATTTATTCATTTTCCAGACTGGAACTAGTCAGGGTAAGAAGCCAACATCCACTAGGTGTAATGGAGAAATACAAAAAATGCAGAAATAAATATGTAGATATATAATCAACTAGAATTTAATACATTTTGATAATGACAATGGCTACTTTGTATTTTCTAGACGTATTTATGTATTTTATTTAATTCTTTATTTCTAAATGTAGGTATTTATTAACATATTTCCACATTTACTTAATTATTGATTTATTTCATCTTGTATTAACTTATTTATGCATTTCTTAGTTTGTTCATTTATACATTTATTTATTTTCATTTTCCTTTATTTTATATATTGTGTTTATCTTCCTCCTCGTTTACATATGGAAATGAAAATAAAGACACAAATTGTGTAAATAAATTTTTCATTCTTTTGCTATTTTTTTGCTATTTTGCTATTTACTACTACTAATTATACTAGTACTATATATAAATATAAATATAAATATATGTGACATGCTGTTGTTCTTCCTGGTCTTTAGAGGATGAGCTCCTGTGACCAGGCTGTTATAGATGGTTATAATGGTTGTAAAGTGGTTTCCACCGTCTGTGTGTGTGTGTGTGTGTGTGTGTGTGTGTGTGTGTGTGTGTGTGTGTGTGTGTGTGTGTGTGTGTGCAGGTGAAAAGCATCCAGGACGCTGTCCGGGACAGGAAGCAGAGCTTCACCTTCATGGGGGAGGAGGTGAAGCTGTGTCCGTCTGTGGGCATCTTCATCACCATGAACCCGGGCTACGCCGGCCGCACCGAGCTGCCGGAGAACCTCAAGGCTCTGTTCAGGTGGGACGGCAGCTCCTTCCCAGCTCCTCCTCAGCTCCTCCCCAGCTCCTCTGCAGTTCCTCTGCAGCTCCTCCCCAGCTCCTCCCCAGCTCCTCCCCAGCTGCTCTGCAGTTCCTCTGCAGCTCCTCCGCAGCTCCTCCCCAGCTCCTCCCCAGCTGCTCTGCAGTTCCTCTGCAGCTCCTCCGCAGCTCCTCCCCAGCTCCTCCCCAGCTCCTCTGCAGCTCCTCTCCAGCTCCTCCCCAGCTCCTCCCCAGCTCCTCTGCAGCTCCTCTCCAGCTCCTCCCCAGCTCCTCCCCAGCTCCTCACGTTTATCCTCTGCTCCTCCTGCCTTCAGCCGGCTCTCTCCTCTTCCTCTAAAGCCTGACGTGTCCCTGCAGCCGGGGAAGTCTCCTACCATCAACATCCTCAGACGAGGAGCTGGAGGTGGATATTAAAATGAGATTCACCTGGAGAACAGGCTTTTACTCTCCTCACGTCTCGTGTTTTCACTGGGATGAAACAATTTGCCAAGATGAATTCCTCGGATACGTAAACGTATGTGGCAATAAACAATTTGCCTCCAGTTGTGATTGGAAGCCATCGGTGAGAAAATAACACTTAGAGACAGGAAATGTTTGAAGCTCAGCTCTCTGAGCTCAGAGCTGCTGCTGGTAACGAGCACATTACGTCTGAGTGATGGATTCTGTGAAACGCTGCAGGAAAACACCCTCATGTACATCCCTGATTACCTTTACATCAGTCATTTGAAGTCTTTGTCCAAAGCTGCGTGTAAATGAGGCGCCCGGCGAGCCGAGGTGGATGAGAGAGGCTGCAGGTGCACACGGTGAAAACTTCCTGGCTTTCTTTAATTGTGATGGATTATGACTTGTTTTAAAACATTCCTCTGCCTTTTTTTTGTTTTTTGCTTCATTTGCTTCCTTAAAGGGGACCTAGAATAATGACAGCACATCATCAGATCTGAAAGAATGTGTGGCTCTCCAGCTCCAGGACAATGAGTTTAGGATCACTCATATGAGGCTGGATGGCTGCAGTCACGTTTAGCCCCATACAGTGAAGAAAAGAGAGGACGAGTTAAATGGAGAAAGAATGTGTTGTCACAGTAAAGACTAACTTAACTTGAGTCATGTAAAGTCTCATTAAACCACATGATCATTCATGTGAGTGACAGGCAAGACAACCAGTCAGAGTGAAGCCTACCTGTGGTTGCCAGATCTGCATGAAAGAAGCAGAAACAGTGTGTAATATTCCCACGGCTACAGCCGGGCTTGTAGAGCAGGCTGAGAGGCTCTGATGCAACCAGAGCTCATAGCTTCTATGTAAACACCAGAGCGCTAACCCCCACCCTGACTCGTCTCTGCAGACCCTGTGCCATGGTGGTGCCAGACTTCGAGCTGATCTGTGAGATCATGCTGGTGGCTGAAGGCTTCCTCAACGCTCGCGTCCTGGCCAGGAAGTTCATCACGCTGTACACGCTGTGCAAGGAGCTGCTGTCCAAACAGGTCTGCTGCTGTCCACACACGCCCCACACCTGATGGAGGAGTGATCAGAGTTCCACTCTACTGTCTCTGCACACACACATGACAGACAGGACTATGGACTGATGTTCCTGACATGTTCAGTCAAGGTCATATTTGTATTCACATTTTTAAACATGTAGTTTGTGGATGAGACAAGCTGATCGGGCCTCAGGGGAAATAAGAATAGGAATAAGGAGCTGGGTCCTGCTCTACGTCTCTTTATTTGACTCATTGAAATGAAGTAATGAGATGAGTCTCAGTGCTGACTAATAGCTACAGCGAGCTCCTCATCTTAGGTAAGCGCTTTAATGAGCCCTCAGCTCTGGATGGATGTCCCATGACCACAGGCCCATTTAAGTGTCACCGCACGCTGCTTCCCTTTTATGGCTGTTTTATGAAGCTCGCCTCCTTTAGACGTTTTTAAACTTTGCCATAATTACAGTTTTTTTAAGCTTCTTCTGAGTTGTTTGCCAGAGTTTGGCCAACACCAGCAGCCTGGTGGCGGTGGAGTCGGACGCTAATGAGCAGGCTGCTCCTCCCGCCACGTTCAGCAGGCCTGCAGCTGCAGATCAATGGCAGCAGCAGAGCCACCGGACTCCTGGCCCCCACTTCATCGCAGCTTCATAACTGTGGAGTTAATGTTACATAAGCTGTGCTGCTGGACCCGGGCAGGCAGCACAACAGCACTCCAATACGTCTCTGAACTCTAATTAAACGGCAATAAGGTGTTTATTGATGCTGCAGAGCCTCTGTGTGTGTGTGTGTGTGTGTGTGTGTGTGTGTGTGTGTGTGTGTGTGTGTGCTGCACACACACTGCTGGGCTTAGTGTGTTTGCCTTAATGAGTGTGTTATTTTAAACACAAACTAAAAACAAACTGATTTAAAACGATTGGGAGTTTGTTTCATTAGTTTCAGATCTTAGAAACAACGTTCCACAATGATATGAAGCTTTAAGAACCTCTTAGAAAGGTGTTGAGAACCATGCACATTCCCTTGCCCTCTGCCCCCCCCCCCCCCCCCCCCCCCCCCCCCCCCCACCTCTCCCCTAGGACCACTATGACTGGGGGCTGCGGGCCATCAAGTCGGTGCTGGTGGTGGCGGGCTCTCTGAAGAGGGGCGACCCGGGCCGGGAGGAGGACCAGGTGCTGATGAGAGCGCTCAGAGACTTCAACATCCCCAAGATCGTGACGGACGACATGCCCGTGTTCATGGGCCTGGTCGGAGACCTGTTCCCCGCCCTGGACGTCCCCCGCAAGAGGGACCTGGACTTTGAGAGGCACGTCAAGGAGTCCATCCTGGACCTGAAGCTGCAGGCTGAGGACAACTTCGTACTCAAGGTAGGAAGACGCGAGTCCTCATCTGTCCCCATGATGGGATCTCCTCAGAGAAGTGTAAAAACATCCGCATGTTTCATGTTTGCTGTACACACATCTCTGATCACCTTCACATCCATCATCCAACGTCTCCGTCCCAGGTGGCGTGTAACTGAGGCTCTGTGTGAGACACATGATATCACAGGGAGGCTGTAGGACGGATGTAGGAGATATGTCTGGTCTAGAATGTGAAACCAGTCATGCTTGGTCAGTAGTCTCACTGATACAACAGTTCTGATCTTGAGATGGTGCTAAAGAAAACAAGTTCATCTGAGAACAAGTAATCATTCATGTGAGTGCCAGGCGAGACAGCCAATCAGAGTAAAGGTCACTTGAGGTTGCCAGATCAGCATGAGAGGAGCCAGATCTGTGCAGAAACAGAGCGTAGTATTCCCACAGCTGCAGACAGGATTGTAAATTAGAGTCGGAGGCTCTGATGGAACAGAGCTCATAGCTTCCTGGTGTGAACAGGGAGAAACACTCATTGTTCTGTCAGTCTCTTTAAACGTTTCTCAGGATCCATTTACTTCCTCCATATTGGGTAAAAAGCTCATGAAGGAGTCCGTCCTGGACCTGAAGTTACAGGCTGAGGACGATCTCATGTTGCAGCTTGGGCAGACAGGATCCCTGGGTTGCCAGCCTGATGTGGTTATCTACTCCGCTTGATCTGATTTTGTTTTGATTACGACTCCAAAAAAAAGAAGTCTCACAAGGCAAACGCAATCACAAGTTATGTGTCGAGTCTCAAACCGGGGATTCCATCTTTAACAATTTGGACAGATATTACTGTTGTAGCACTTTCATTTAGATTTATCTTTAGCTCCCTCTAAAAAGCTATTTACCTGGCGTCACAAGGCTCCGCTGGGAAACAGGCATTAGTGTCAGAGCGGGCGCCTCGTCTGGATGAATCGGGCAAATATTGCAGAGAGCCAACGATTGGCTGCGATGAGAGTTCAGGTGCCCAAGCTGCTGACCTAATTCCAGTCATTACGTTACATACAGACACACACACACACACACACACACACACGCACACACACACACACACACACAGTGGAAGGTGGTATATGTCAGAGACAGATGAACGCAGGACCAGGGGAAATAAGTGCAATCTGCCTCAGGTCAAACAGACACGGGAAGCACATAATAACACTCCATCAATGGAGGCCGCGCTGCACCACGCCACTTAACCCTGACACTGTGAGAGGCAGCGGCGGAAATAAACAAAGAGGAGGAAATGGATGGAGAGGGAGAGAGAGAGATGGAGGGAGATGGAGGGGGGAGGAAGAGAGAATGGCAGAGCGGTCAATAACAAGCATCCACCCTCCCAGTCTGAACTTTTACTGTCTTTGTTTGTGCGACCAACCTTTTGATTCCAGACAAAGGGAGGAAAGGAGGGGGGGGGGGCTGCATACCTTTAGCGTTAGCCCGAGCTAGCACCCCCCCCCCCATCAGAGCAGTAATAAGCCGGGGCCTTTGAGAGCGGGCGCCGCGGCTGAATGGAGGCAGCGGGGCTCGGTCGATGGCATCGATCCAGCTCGGCCGTCTCCGCCTCTGAGTGGAAGTGGGGAGGAAAGCTCTGCTCCTGCAGCCGCTCCTGGAGCTGCTCCTCTTTTCTCCCCTCCTCTTTTCTCCTCTCCTCTGTTACTCACTACGTGGTGTCGCCTCACACTCCTGTATCGACAGAAGATCCTGCTGGTTCAAGGGAAAATATTCATGTGGAGGGAGGAAATATTTCACGTGAAAGTGTTGCAGAAACTCCCGGCTGGTAAAAAGTTGTTAAAGATTGTGTGAAAAGATCGTTTCGTCCTGGAGAAATCTCAAACTGGATGATGATAAATATTCATTTGTAATCTGCGGAATGACATTGAAGCAGAACTGAAGAAGATGGAAAATGAACAGATACTCGAAGGACAATTCAACGAGAGTAATTTATTGAGAAACTGATATCGAACAAGTGGAGTTATGTCACGGGAGATTAGACTGATGCTGTGAATGAGTAAATAACTGTGATTAAAGTCAGATAAACAGTGACTTTAAGAGGCCCTCAGCTGCACTTTGCTCTGTGAGCAACAAAATATAGAATATCATCATCTTCATATTTAGAACCAGTCACATGTAAATAAAACTCAATAGTCTGGCGTTCTGTACTTTCATTCTATTGTGACAAAATTATAAGATTTTTAATTTCACATTAATCAGAACTGAATAAATATATTTTTCCAATATTTGATTATTTTATCATGAGAATTCATCAAAACGTTCCAGCTCCTGTACCTAATATGCTGAATACTAATCTCTATGTTGTGTAACTTCACTTTGTCTGCTTTGTCCACTGGACAGGGAGTCAGCTGGAGTTTTTGGGAACCCATCTATTGGGAGTGATTGATGAATGATGTGATGGTTTATATCAGTTTGGCAACATTTACAGTATAATTTCCTGACTGTGTTTGCCTCTGTCTCATCAAACAGTTATTAATCATCTGTGTGTGTGTAAGAGGCCGTTTCTGTGTCTCTACTAACACGGAGTAATGAGGTTGCACATTTCCTCCCTGTCACTGTCTGTGGTTTCACGGAGCGTCTGCGTCTCGTTATTTCCGCTTCGTATTCTCCATAAACCACAAACAATTAGAGGGCAGCCGCGTGGCCTGAGCTGCTGCTGTCTGCTGGCCCATGAAATGCAACATCAGCCTCAGTGGAAAGGTCAGCCATCAGCGTCCTGTAGATACAAGCATCCTGAGCTGCTCCTCAGGCTCCCCCGCCTCCCAGTAGTGGTTCCGGCCAGGAACCAGCCAGGAACCGGCCAGGAACCAGCCAGAAACCGGCCAGGAATCAGCCAGGAACCAGCCAGGAACCGGCCAGGAACCTGCCAGGAACCAGCCAGGAACTGGCCAGGAACCGGCCAGGAACCAGCCAGGAACCGGCCAGGAAGCAGCCAGGAGCCGTTGGTCTGACGCTTCATTCCCTGGCCACAGTCAGAGGGAGAGGTCCACCAAACCCTGTCCTGGCCTTCCTCTCAAAGACGACATACGTTGTCCTCATCAAGTGCTGATGGACTCCATGAGCCATAGTAAAAGCCATGAGCCAGTAGTAAAACAGCTCTGGTTCCACTGGGAGCACTGGCAGGAGCTGTTTGTTCTGTATGTGGTGAGATGTTGGACTGAAGGGGCCCTGGAATGGTTGGACCTTCAGTAGACTGGACGTGTATCCCTGTTCTCTGGTGTTAACGTTGAAGCTATGGGCATGAATTTGACCTGTCGAACATCTTGGTGGGGATGGACGGATGGATGGTTAGGTCTGTGCTGTGTGAACTGTGGTTTCCCATCCTGCTCCTCCTCCTCCTCCTCCTTGTGCAGGTGGTGCAGCTGGAGGAGCTCCTGGCCGTGCGTCATTCCGTGTTTGTGATCGGGAACGCCGGCACCGGGAAGAGCCAGGTGCTGCGCTCGCTGCAGAGAACCTACCAGAACATGAAGCGCCGGCCCGTCTGGGCCGACCTCAACCCCAAGGCCGTGACCAACGACGAGCTGTTCGGCATCATCAACCCGGCCACCCGGGAGTGGAGGGACGGTGGGTCTGCAGCCCGGGGGGGGGGGGGGCGCTGAGGGAGGATGGGAATGCTGAAAGAGGTGTGTGTGTGTGTGTGTGTGTGTGTCCTCCCCCAGGCCTGTTCTCCAGCATCATGCGTGAACTGGCCAACATCAGCCACAGCGGACCCAAGTGGATCGTCCTGGACGGAGACATCGACCCCATGTGGATCGAGTCGCTCAACACGGTCATGGACGACAACAAGGTGTGTGTGTGTGTGTGTCAGTCTGTGTGTGTGTGTGTGTCAGTCTGTGTGTGTGTGTGTGTGTGTGTGTACTTTTTAAAGTCTTTAAACAATATCGGTTTAGTATTTGTTAATATCTTACACACACACATACACTTTGTTTATTGTTTCACATCCTTGAATCGCCTCGTTCTTTGGTCAACGTTGTTGTTTTATATTTATACTTTTATTTCATATCTAAAGGTTGAGTTGAGGACAAAAGCAGAATCTGTGGATGTTAATAAACATAACAGGAAATAAACAATACAGTAGTATTTAGAGCTGTGAAAACGAACAGTCAGTCACACCTACCTGTGTGTGTGTGTGTGTGTGTGTGTGTGTGTGTGTGTGTGTGTGTGTGTGTGTGTGGGTGTGTGTGTGTGTGGGTGTGTGTGTGTGAGAGAGAGAGAGAGAGAGAGAGAGTATCAGAGTAACACGCTGTTGTTTGCAGACATGAATAGAAGACGTGGTGAGTCATCTGTGATGTGAGCGAGTAGTAAACTGTTTATTTCATCTGTGTGTGTGTCTGCGTGCGTGTGTGTGTGTGTGTGTGTGTGTGTGTGTGTGTGTGTGTGTGTGTGTGTGCTGAGAGAGTGAATGAGTGACTCTGAGGCTGAGAGTGAAACTGGGCCAACATGTGACGTGATTAGACTCAGCTTTACTGCAGTTATTTTGTCCAGAGAGTGGGAGGAGCAGCCGAACTGTAAACACCAACTCTACGTGAACTCATTCTTTACTCTGAGCTGCTGATACACCACGACCGATGCTGCTGTATAAATATCTCATATCCAGACACGTATATTCTACCTCTGGTTCTGCTGTTTGATGTTTCCTGACTTCTGCACCACTGCAACTTTTCTCTGCGATCAGTGAAGTTTGTAGCTCTGTATGTATGGAGAAATAACCCATGGATGGAATATAGATGATGCGTTAGAGTGAAGAACCCATGCAGGCACACAGTGAGAGGGATGACACGACTCTCACATCTTCCCGTATGTGTGTGTGTGTGTGTGTGTGTGTGTGTGTGTGAGACAGGTGCTGACCCTGGCCAGTAATGAGAGGATCCCTCTGGACCCCAGCATGCGGCTCCTGTTTGAGATCAGTCACCTGCGGACTGCGACTCCAGCCACTGTGTCCAGAGCAGGTGCTTCACGCTCGTTATCAGTATTAGTCGTGTTCGTATGTTTAGGTAGTAGTCCATGTTAGAGTGATGCTGTGATTCCTGGCGCTCCCACACACTCTCCAACATCAGAGCCACATTCCTGACTGTTTGGCTGGAGAGGAGAGGAGATGACAGGGAGCATGCTGTGATAGAGTGATAGTGATTAGAACTCATTTATTTTCTCGTTTGAAGCTTGATGGGTGATGTGAATCATGACTATCTCATGTTTGGTGACAATGGAATGAATACAATGAATGAATGTGATTTCACCTTATCAAGCACTGCATTGTTTTCAGCCAGTTTTGAAGTGAAGCTTAAAGCTGTTTGAAGCACGAATAAAGGAGGTGTCGACAACTAAAACATACTTCCAATTTCAGCGTTTATTCCAGCAAATGTCTCTCAGACAGACAATGAACACAGAGCGGAGATTGTCCTGATTACGTGGACATGTAACACTGGGTGTCACTGAGTCCTTTGAGGAGATGAATGTGAGAACGTCCTCAGATGTTGCTGTGAAGCAGCTTCAGTAGATAACTGGTCAAACCGTGCTCCACTAGTCAGTTAGTCACCGAGCCAGCTGTGTCCCTGCAGGCATCCTGTACCTGAACCCCGCTGACCTGGGCTGGAACCCCCCCGTCTCCAGCTGGATTGACAGGCGAGACGTCCAATCAGAGAAGGCCAACCTGACCATCCTGTTTGACAAGTACCTGCCTGCATGCCTGGA
>CM055207.1:1239843-1262343 GCA_029224185.1 Karalla daura | reverse complement strand
TATCTCTCTCCCTCTCTCCCTTCTCTCTCTCCCTCTCTCCCTCTCTCCTCTCTCTCTCTCTCTCTCCTCTCTCCCTCTCCCCTCTCTCCGTCTCTCCGTCTCAGAGCGTTTTGCTCTTTGTTCCGTAGATATGATGAAGGAGTGCCAGTGTGAGTGTTGTGCGGGCGCTGCCATATGGTGTTTCTGTAGCTCAGACGCACGTTTACACAATAAATGCAGGCTGTCACGACTGACACGTTTACACAATAAATGCAGGCTGTCACGACTGACACCATTAAGCAATGAAATGGAGGAGAAAAAGAAGACAGATCTATTAAAAGTCAAAGGATTAGAACGCACACACACACACACACACACACTTACATAAACACACATGGCCCTGAAAACAGTTTGAGGATCTGGAGCAGAGAAGAGCGATTATTCTGGCTCAGTTTGAGACTTCAGCGCACACACACACACACACACACACACACACACACACACACACACACACACACACACACACACACGGGGCCACACCTCCCATCTGCACCATTACACAGTGGGTTTAGCAGCCGATTGTCACGTCGAGGCGTCTCAGATATGACGGCAGATCAGATTCAGCTGCTTCTCCCCCGGAGATGATTCTGTTGATTGGAATAAGTTCTGGGGCTGGAAACACACAACATCTGCTCCGCTCTGCTTCCTGGGCCCCGGGGGGCCCCCACCCCCCAGCCTCATCCCGGGCCCCGTCTGCTCTGGTCTGCTCTGTTCGGGGTCTGTTCTGGTTTGTTCAGCTCTATGTGGTGGGGTCAGAGCGGCCTCCTCCACAGTCCTCCATCACTCGTCTCACCCTTACAGCCTCTCCCTCTTCACTCATCCGCTCAGTCAGTCGCTTTTTATGAATGGAGGACGAAGGCGATAGAATCAGAGTGTGAAGTCCGATGGAGTACCTTGCAGAGCATCAGCTCTGATCAATAGAATCGTGTCTCTATTTCAGGCTCGTTGCTGCAGTTCTGCAAATCTCAATCAGATAATCAGTCTGAGTTTGTCAGACCAGATTTATCTGAGGCTGCAGCACCGCTCTGACTCTGGGGGGGGGGCTGAATCACCTCTGTGTTTGTGCTGTGGCTGTGACCTCTCTGAGCCTCCCTCCTCTTCCTCCCTCTCTGCCCAGGGCCTCCTCTTCTGCACCTCCGAGTGTCTCCGAACCCCCTCGGACCTGCTGAAGATCTACCTGCACGAGTCCTGCCGGGTCTACAGAGACAAGCTGGTGGAGGAGCAGGACTTCCAGCTCTTTGATAAGCTGCAGGCGGACACAGTGAAAAAGTTCTACGAGGTGAGAGTTTGCAAAGTTCAGCAGGCGAAGACAAGAGGAGGAGGAGGAGGAGGAGGAGGAGGAGGGGAATCATTAGGCTGCCTGCTCTGTGTCTGGACCTGGACATCAGTGGCCAACACAGCGAGGAGAAAAAGGGATGTTGGAGGGAGGGGGGGGGCGTGGGGGTGTGCTGGGGGGGTGAGGTGGGGGGGGCTGCACAGAATATTAATCAGTGAGGTTCGGGGGTCCGGCTGTCAGGGCCTGCGCTGTCAGCCCGGCAAATTGGAAAACATTTTAATGGTTTTCTGTCCACTGCTCCGCTCAGCAGCCTCTCCTCTCCTCTCCTCTCCTCTCCTCTCCTCTCCTCTCCTCTCCTCTCCTCTCCTCTCCTCTCCTCTCCTCTCCTCTCCTCTCCTCTCCTCTCCTCTCCTCCTCTCCTCCCATCCTCTCGTCTCTCCTCTCCTTTCCTGGTCTCTCGTCTCCACTCCTCCCTTCTCCTCTCCTGTCCTCGTCTCTCCCCTCCCTTCATCTCTCCTCTCTTCCTGTCTTCATCTCCTCTCCTCTCCCCTCCTCCTCTCCTCTCCTCGCCCGTCCTCTCCCCTCCTCCTCCCCTCTTCCTCTCCTCCCCTCCGCTCCTCCTCTCCTCTGACTCCATCGTATGCACACTAGTCATGGCACAATGAAGAAGCTGACAAGTCTGTGTGTACACACACCCACAGAGAGACGGTGCGAGCAGCAGAGAGTAATGCTCCCCACTCCAGAATCCAGAATACATTATTCAGAGCTGGCAGCTTCAGTAAACTTCAGGACAAGGCGGCCCAGCGACACAGAGCAATATGCAGCATGTTTTCCTGCTATTTTTACATGCAAACACAGAGGTCTGTTGAGACTGCTACGCTCTATAAGTATAAGTGCACTTGATACTTTGACAATGAAGACGACAAAGAAAGGAAAGAAAGCATCCCCGTTCATCTCTCCGACTGTATGGCTCTTATAGCTGCTGTGTGTGTGTGTGTGTGTGTGTGTGTGTGTGTGTGCTTTCATGTGAGCATGTTCAGTCACTCATGCTCAGTCTCAGGTCTAATTGACTAAAACTCATTAAGCATTCACCTGATGCCATTGACTAGGTACTAACGAGACTAATCACCTTAGTACTCATAATGACTTTACTTTCAGCTGTATACTTAAAAATCCTGCATAAGTTGCATATACTCAATTCACTCATTGAACATTGATGATATCAGAAAAATAGAAAATAATGAAATAGAAAAGACAGCTTTATTGTCATTGTCAGACAGGCTGTAAATGAAGTTCCAGTTCCACTGAGCTGCTCTGGTCCTGAAGGAAACACTGAGCGATGGGAGCGTTCCTACTACCACACTGAGCTACTGAACACAGTCGCTACCTGACATGAAGTCCTTCTGAGGATTCTGGGGGTTTTGAGCGTGTGGTGAAACAACAACAACAACAACAACAACAACAACAACAACCACAACAGTGGCCCGGGTGGAAATGAAGTGGGTCGGCCTGTGAGCAGCTGTGATATTCAGCTGTGTCTCTGTCCAGACAGCTTCAGCTGAACACTGACGTTCTGCTGGCAGCGTGTGTTCATGCTTCTGTGTGTGTGTGTGTGTGTGTGTGTGTGTCCCTGCCTCCCTCCTCCTCCTCCCTGAGGATGCTGAGGAGACTCTGGAGCAGACCGGACACATGAACCTGTACTGCCACTTCGCCCGGGGGCTGGGGGAGGCCAGGTACGCACCGGCCGAGTCCTGGAGCAGCCTGAGCAGAACGCTGCAGGAGGCGCTGGACGCATACAACGAGCTCAACGCCACCATCAGCCTGGTGCTGTTCGAGGACGCCATGGCCCACATGTGAGTGGGGGGGGCTGGGTGTGTGTGTGGGTGTGTGTGTGGGTGTGTGTGTGTGTGTGTGTGGGTGTGTGTGGGTGTGTGTGTGTGTGTAAAAAAGTAAATGTTTTTGTCAGTTTCGTTATTGTCTGTCAAGGAAATCAGCCACCTTCCCGTGCAGGTGTTTTAGGATTTGCAGTTCCATTTCACAGCCTGTCAAAGGCAGACAGGCTGATCTGTGAGGAGTCTCCTGCACCGTCACAGACTGCAGGCCCACGTCCTGCTGCACAGTTAAAAGGAAAAACATCTGAATCCTCAGAATTCACATTTGTCTGGTTTATGACCCTGGCTGCTGAGTCCAGCAGGTTGTGGTGAGAGGACACATGAGCTTAAAACACAACAAGTGACTTGAATTAAATCTACAAAACCAAAGTGATATTTATAAAGTTTCAACTTGTAGGTGTTTGGATTGAAGGATGTTTTACGTATATGAGCCGTAACTCGTGAAGTTTATTCCAACAAAATGGCACAAATTTTGTCAAATCTTGATGTCCAGAACATAGTTTTCTTAGATCTTTGAATCAGATGTAGAAACAGTTGAGTCTCCTCCTCTGTCCATCTGGTCTGAAGGGAACTGGTCATGTGACCCCTACGTCAGGTCACGTGACCTGGAGATGTGAACAAAGTGTTTCCATCACACTTTGAGATCAGCTTCTAGATGGACACGTGTGGAGGAGCAGCTCAGGAGAGGAGCTGTGTTAGGGACATCTCAGAGGGTTTTCAAGGTTTTCCAACATGTTTTCATGTGGTATGGTGATGGAAACGTGATGGAAACGTGATGCCTGGTTGTTCTGTCTCAGATTGTTCCGGTTTAGAACATAACAGAGACTCTCTATCGTGATTGAGCAGGAGCAGTAACTGCTTCAGGTACAACAGCAGGTCTGATGGGTGTGAAACGTTGTTCCAGTTCTAACAAATCATTTTACACACGTTTCCCAAAGTTAATTCACAAGGTGTGTCCCGCCTTTTGCATTATTCCTCCAGTCTCATATTTATTCCTCTCTGCCCCCTCCTCTATAAATATCCCAGCAGCACAGATGTTGGCGGGGAGATAGAGCTCGAGAGGGACGCGCTGACTTTAAATGTGTGAGCCCATTCATGTGGGCCTCCTCACTTATCATGAACACAGGCAGCCGGGTTCATTTGCAGTCAGTCCATCACAGATCGGCTGTGGCTGCGGGGCACACAAGTGCATTCATCAACATCTGAAAATCGTCCCCAACAAAGGCAGAAAGGCTCCCTCCGCCTGACGCTCCCACAGCACAGCTGCTCCAGCAAATCTGGGAGAGTTTAACCTCCGAATCACATCAAATATGTTGTTAGTTTATGAACATTTCTGACTAAGAAGATCCCACTTCCCTGGATGTGAGACGTCTCTCCAGTCGACTACTGTGTGTGAAGGTGCACCCGCTGTAATGATGTGTGAGTGTAAATGAATGTATATGGAGGCTGCTTTGACCTAGTTTCTGTGAGGAGAAGGGCCAGTAGGTGTGCAGAGAGTGTGTGTGGGCTTAAAAACCTGCAGCCTGCATGAATACGACCTGACTGCAGCAACGTCGGCGTTGCTTTGTAATTAGCTTTCAGTTCTGGAAAAACAGAGGCAGCGTGTTTGAAAAGGTCCTTCCTCGTATCTGTTGACTGCTAAACGACGAGTTTAGCTGAATGATGCATCTGTGTTATCCTGAGGTGCTGAACTTCTTCTTATTCAGAGGTGAGATGACTGATAACTGTACAAAGACAAATAAGGAAGTAAAACACAGTGATGACCGTAGCGAGCCAAAGCCTCACAGCTGCCAGTAGTGTAATAACAGCTTTGAGCCAACAAGGCAATAACCTAATAAACTGCTACATTATTGGCTGGTTATGGAGTCATTGGCTTAGTATTTAAAGGAAAAAAACCTTTCAAAATGTAATAAGTGGCGATAATGTTTAATACATAATACATTGATGCTCATCAAAAAATAGCCACAGGGGATGTAAAGTGATTACCTGATTAACAGGAGTCTTTGGATATGACATAAGAAGTCAGGGGCAATGAAAAGCTGTGAAGGAGACGCAGTGTTCAGTCTAATCCCTGCAGGATGCCAGTTATCAGTAGTCGCTCCATCCAGCTGTTTAATGTGGAGGCAGCTGGAGTGTCAGTGACGGAGCAAATCAAACCAACATGCAAAAAGCGACTGGTGAGTTCAGGCTGAAGAGAGACGTGGTTGAGCTGGCATTCACAGTCAGTAAACGCAGAGCAGGAGCAGGAGCAGGAGCAGGAGCAGGAGCAGGAGCAGGAGCAGGAGCAGGAGCAGGAGCAGGAGCAGGAGCAGGAGCAGGAGGCTGAGCCGTGTGCGGCTGCGAGGCGTCAGAGTGTCAGTGTGGAAATGCAGCTGAGGTGCGTTGGCGTGTTCACTTTGTCAACAAGCAGAAATGCGGCAGAAACAGAGATGAGAGTGAAGTGGTTGGTTGTGAAGGTGGACGGGAGGATCCGTCATCTCGCTCCTCTGACAGAGAGAAGATCCTCTGGAGCGCTGCACAATTAAGTCTGTGAATGCAGTTCATACGGTGTGAGTATGAGAGGGAGACAGACTGACTCAGAGACCCCCCCCCCCCTCCTCTGCCCCCTCCCCCCCCCTCCTCTGCCCCCCCCCCCCCCCCATAGCTGCCGGATCAACCGCATCCTGGAGTCTCCGCGGGGCAACGCGCTGCTGGTGGGAGTGGGCGGCAGCGGCAAGCAGAGTCTGACCCGCCTGGCCGCCTTCATCTCCAGCCTGGAGGTGTTCCAGATCACCCTGAGGAAGAGCTACGCCATCGCAGACCTCAAGGTTCCAGCAAAGCAGCACCCAGACGCACCCTAGCAGATGAGCAGGCCGCCCTGCAGCTCCAGCATGGCTGGAGTCTATGACACTACTAACCCTAACCCATGAATGTAGAAACTAGCCATAGATACAGACTTAAAAGCACATCTTTCATTTCATTTCACATATGCCTTCCCTACATCTCTCCTGTTGTTGAACCAATAGAGAACTAGGCCTATTCCATATGATTTCATACAGTTGCCGGACTGGCTTAGAAATTAGAAATGAGAAATGTGGAAGTTGTAATGTGATGGTAAAACCAGTGGATGGCACTGAACACCTGTTGTGCTGGGGAGAATCGCTAGGGGGCGCTAGTCAGGGGGGATGCTAAATTTGCAGAAGAAGAGTTCACTTTCTGGTAAAAGACGCTAGAGGAAGTGATGTGAGGTCCCGAGCAGGGAAGCAGTTAAGCTAGCCGCAGGTTATCCTGAACCAGGGTTAATCCAGACAGTGGAGGCTCAGCTGCGCTGGTTCTGCAGGTGCTGGTCTCAGCTAGATCTGTCTCCACGACAGGTCCAGGTGATCCAGGATCCAGGTGATCCAGGGTCCAGGTGATCCAGGATCCAGGTGATCCAGGGTCCAGGTGATCCAGGGTCCAGGTGATCCAGGATTCAAGTGATCCAGGGTCCAGGTGATCCAGGGTCCAGGTGATCCTGGGTCCAGGTGATCCAGGGTCCAGGTGATCCAGGATCCAGGTGATCCAGGATCCAGGTGATCCAGGGTCCAGGTGATCCAGGATCCAGGTGATCCAGGGTCCAGGTCATCCAGGGTCCAGGTCATCCAGGGTCCAGGTGATCCAGGGTCCAGGTGATCCAGGATCCAGGTGATCCAGGTGATCCAGGATCCAGGTGATCCAGGGTCCGGCAGCTTAGCTGTCTAAGAGTCTTACTATATCTACAAAAACTGTTATTTGCACATTAGAAAATCACAGAGTGTGTTTCTGAGAGTCGCAGTATCAGATGAGGTTTGCTGCAGCCACAGTCCTGGTGTCTAAGCAGCATCTTTCACACAGCGGTCTGCTTGTGTGTGTGTGTGTGTGTGTGTGTGTGTGTGTGTGTGTGTGTGTGTGTGTGTGTGTGTGTGTCCCTCTCCAGGCTGACCTGGCATCCCTCTACATCAAAGCGGGCGTGAAGAACGTCGGCACCGTCCTGCTGATGACCGATGCTCAGGTGGCAGACGAGAAGTTCCTGGTGCTGGTCAACGACCTGCTGGCCTCAGGTGACACTGCTGAGCTGCACCCATCAACTGCAGGAGGACCTCCTCCTCCTCCTCCTCCTCCTCCTCCTCCTCCTCCTCCTCCTCTTCTCGCAGGAGTCAGTCTGCTCCTGCAGCATCACTCATGGGCTCTGAGATTTACAGCTGACGTTTAGAGCGTGCCACTCGCACATTACAAAGTATTAAAATGATCTCCTGTCTCGGTCGGGAAATATAGTCACTGTTTGAGATTATTTCATGAAGAAGTGGGACGGGAATTTACGGTGCCAGACACTGTTGGAATTCATCTGCTAAATCTGCATCTTTCATCCTCTGGTCTCCATGAGGAGGTAGCTGCTCTGTTGTCCAGCACAGCCACACGACCAGCATCCACCTGGATGTGGAGGTCAACAGTGTGAGGGTCCAGCCAGGCCCAGCGTCCAGAGGGCTGTGAAGAGCATCTGTCCACCCTCTCCACTCTGAGAGATCCTCCATGTATTTTGAGCTGCGGTTCTTGTTTGTGTACATGTTGACGTATGGGTTGCTTTGCTCCTGCGAGGTTGTGACTTCCAGCACATCTGCATAATGAGAATAACTTCTAGAGCTGCTGAAAAACGTCACAGTGCAGGTCCCAGTGCATTCATCCTGGCCCCCAGGAACACACCTCTGAGTGGGAACACCATGTGGGCACGACAAACAGATAGGATTTGGATGCTTGGGACTGTCACAGTGTGACCACAAAGGAAAATGCAACGGTTGTTAGGAACACTGTAGATGAGTTCAGCTGTGAAATGATTGTTAGATGATGGACTAACCTAGACTGTGGGAATCATTCCAGGAGAGATTCCCGAGCTGTTCCCGGACGACGAGGTGGAGAGCATCATCGGCAGCGTGAGGCCGGAGGTGCGCAGCTCGGGAGCGGTGGACACCCGGGACAGCTGCTGGAGGTTCTTCATCGAGCGGGTCCGCAGGCAGCTCAAGGTGCAGTCAGAGGGGCGGCGGTCTCCTGGGAGGCTGCGTCTGTCGCTGCCTGACCTCCTGATGGAGCCGCAGCTCCGCGTCGCACACTCGCTTTACCGCTCCAGAACACAGACGAAGCATAGTTGGATAAACATCTGGCTTTACTGCCGAGCGCCTCCCCAGACGCTTCCCGGCCCCTGACATGCAGACGAGCTGGAACCTGGCGGCGGGGGTGGGGGGGGGGTGGGGGGGGGGGGGGGGCGTCCTGGATGCGGCGTTTAGCTGCTCCTCGTTTCTCCAGCGTGTAGCCGCCGTGGTCCCCGGGGAGCCGGGCCAGCCCTTCCAGCAGCTTCTCATCCTGCCATTATTACTGCACCGCTCCTGCACCGCCTCCTCCAGCACCTCCGCCCCCGCACTCCCGCCTCCTGCGGCCGGACAGGGAGGACGGAGGAGGCAGTCCCGCGGGTGCGAGCTGCTGAGGAGCCGACTCCTTCAGCTCGGATCGTCTGCCGGGGAGCGGCTCCTCCTGCTCCGTCCCACTAACGCTGCTAATGTGATTGCACGTGTTTGCCCGGAGTTCCTGAGGGTGTTTCTCTGTGTCAGACTCAGCACCCCCCCCCCCCCCCCCCCCCCCCCCCCCACACACACACACACACACACACACACACACACACACCCCATCCTCCCACACACACACACCCCTGCCCCTCACTGGAGTGTGTGTCGCAGTCTGACAACGTGTTAGGAAGTATTGAAAATCTGCCACTGTAAATTAGCATAGCTTTACCTCTTCAGGCCCTAAACAGTCCTCTGATGCAATAACCTGGGAGGGGAGAATCACTCTCTGAGTAAACTGTTCACAACTCGCTGGCAGCTCAGAGCCCCAGAACCCGAGCGCAGCTACAGGGATTCACAGCGCAGATCCAAAGCAAATTCTGTGTAAATGAGGACGTGTGTCGGCTGCTGATCCTCCACGCAGCTCCTGTCGGAGGCGGTGGGAGCTCCGCACACGCAGCTCAGTCACGTAGCAGCAGAGCAGGAGGACCACGCTGCAGAACACACGCTTCAGGGGATGTAATCACACGCAGGTCGCTCCAACACGCAGAGGTGTCGAAATCAGCGTCTTCAAAAAGAACAACAAAAGACTGAGACTAACAACAAGTATTTCTCAGTCAAAGGAGGAGGACCGACCGCCAGCCTGAGCCAGCTCACCCTAACGACCTGACATGAACAGCCCTCAGCCTGGTTTACGGTCCACTCCCGGCTCTGAAAAGTTTCAGTCGCTCCATATCTCACTTTGACTTTGACCTGCTCAATTATGAAGAGATAGAACAGGCGAGATGTTCTCGTTAGAACAGGCGAGATGTTTCCTCTCATTCACCTTCAGTTGCCAACATATAGAATGCAGATGCTAGCGAGGCTGGTCAGGAGCAGCGGCGTGCGATAGTTAGCGTGGTAGCTAACGTACAAACAGCTTCTCGCTCTGGGCGACTGTTTCAACACGGATCCTGACGGAAAGTTCAGAAAGTTCATCCCAGGAAAGAACAGCAGAAAGAGCACGAGCTGGGATCACTCTGTCTCATATTTGTAAGAACCAATCAGAACCAACAGCTCTGACGGCCTCCACAGAGTTCCTCCACACATGCTCCACTTGTTGAATGGACAAAAACGTATTTTTAAATGTGACTCATTATTTCTATTATTGGAGTAGTTTATGGAACTGGACCATATTCAACAACAATAACAACCTGAACAACAGCTCATATGATCTAAATGACTGTGTGGAACATATAGAGAGCGTATATGGACAGGACATCATGCAAACCAACAATAAATAATGAATAATAAATACAATCATACACAAAACACATGCAATAAACATGAACATCATCTAGGCAGACAGGAGAAGAAACATAATGAGGACTAATGTTTGCTGTGAAACCAGAGGGAAGAGCGTCTTAGAAACAGCACAGACCTCCAGCAGCGTTCCCATCCATTCCCACTAAACACTGTCGATGGGAACGTGTCTGCGTCTGTCCTGCCTCCACCGCATGTTCAGCACATACAGCAAAGTTCTGTTCTTTTAAAGGAATAAATGCTGCCTTTTTCACTGAACAAAAGCAGCATCTCCAGCAGATGAGTGGAGTCTGAGGCCGAGCCTCCTCTTTGTTTGTTTCTTCAGTCTGAACATCTGGTCCAGCCGCTCTGAGAACCAGCTGTTGGTCTGCAGCAGAGAGCAGCAGAGCGAGGCGGCCTGCAGCTCCGCTCCCTCCCCTCACACTCTGGCTGGAGGCTTTATTTGCTTCATGACGGAGCTGCAAAGAACTCATCCAGCTCTCGCGTCCCAAACAGCCAATAGCAAATCAAACTTTTCATCCAATAACGCATGAAGTTCATACAGCGTTGGCTGGGTTTAAAAGTTTCATTACTTTATTAAAAACTTATTACATTATTGTCTTTATTACATTTAGAACGGAACCAATTATGACATAACTGGTCGTTATTGCATTTTGGGCTGTTACACACCGCAACACCCTCAAAGAGTTCATGCAGGAACGTGTGTGTGTGTGTGTGTGTGTGTGTGTGTGTGTGTGTGTGTGTGTGTGTGTGTGTGTGTGTGTGTGTGTGTGTGTGTGTGTGCAGGTGGCTCTGTGCTTCTCTCCTGTGGGCAGTAAGCTGCGGGTGCGTGGCAGGAAGTTTCCGGCGGTGGTGAACTGCACGGCCATCGACTGGTTCCACGAGTGGCCACAGGAGGCGCTAGAGTCCGTCAGCCTGCGCTTCCTGCAGGAGGTGGAGAACATCGACGTGAGAGCAGCTCAAACACACACACACACACATACACACACATACACACACACACACACACACACACACACACAGGGACCGAGCCACCCACCAAATTGATGCTCAACCCTTGATGTAACAGAAACTTTATGACACAAAAATGTGACAATGACTGCGTGGCTGTTCTCAGATTCCATGTCTCTGTGTCTCCCTGTCTCCATGTCTCCATGTCTTCATGTCTCTGTGTCTCCATGTCTCCCTGTCTCCCTGTCTCCCTGTCTCCCTGTCTCCATGTCTCCATGTCTCCCTGTCTCCGTGTCTCCATGTCTCTGTGTCTCCGTGTCTCCGTGTCTCCGTGTCTCCCTGTCTCCCTGTCTCCCTGTCTCCCTGTCTCTGTGTCTCCATGTCTCCCTGTCTCCCTGTCTCCCTGTCTCCCTGTCTCCATGTCTCCCTGTCTCCATGTCTCCGTGTCTCCATGTCTCCATGTCTCCATGTCTCTATGTCTCCATGTCTCCCTGTCTCCCTGTCTCCCTGTCTTCATGTCTCTATGTCTCCATGTCTCCATGTCTCCCTGTGTCCATGTCTCTATGTCTCCATGTCTCTGTGTCTCCATGTCTCTGTGTCTCCATGTCTCTGTGTCTCCATGTCTCCATGTCTTCCTGTCTCCCTGTCTCCCTGTCTCCCTGTCTCCATGTCTCCATGTCTCCGTGTCTCCATGTCTCCCTGCAGCCCCAGGTGAAGGAGTCGGTGAGTCGCTTCATGGCGTACGTCCACACCAGCGTCAACCAGGCGTCCAGAGAGTTCCTGTCCACTGAGCGGCGCTACAACTACACCACGCCCAAGTCCTTCCTGGAGCAGATCAAGCTGTACCGCAGCCTGCTGGGACAGAAGAGCCGGGACCTGACCTCCAAGATGGAGCGGCTGGAGAACGGCCTGCAGAAGCTCAGCAGCACCTCGGCCCAGGTGAGGCTGGCTTAGGTAGCTGGCAAACCCAGCTGTGAAAAACACTCACTCACAATGTGACGATCTCAGAAACATATGAACATTTGAACTAGGGCTGTCTATTAACGTTATCTTGCATATTATCTATGCAGATTAGATGGATGGGTGGAGAGATATGTAGATATGCAAATGAACCTAAATACATGCAAATAGACACGAACTCTTAACCTACTTATGCCTGTTAAACATACTATTACCGTAGCACATGTTGTTCTGTCACTACGGTGGCGTTCAGAGCAGCTTTTAGAGAGGTCAGCGGTCACTTTTCTCTGTTTTCAAGAAGCTGAATGGATGTGTTACACTGTCAGCAGTGATATCATGGTTTTGTTGCATTGATCGGTGGAGTGTCCTCTGAGTTCCACGCAGTCGTAGGAAAAACTGTCGCTGAGAAATGTGTTTATTCACCTTCGCTTGATGTTTCCATCTTTAATATCGACACCTGGATCCATTTGTCCAAATGTTTACCATCTCCACACCTTTGCAGAGGAGACCTGATGAATTATGCAACGTGAGGTCTGAGTGTGTGAAGCAGCTCTAATTATAGTGGCTCGACCACGGCGTGGAACCAGAGACAACACACATCCACGATTTCAACCTCACACTCTCCACTCTGCCTCTTTCTTACCACACACACACACACACACACACACACACACACACACACACACACACACAGACATTCCAGCACAGAATTGTTCACTTGCATATGAACCGTTTTCAAATAAGAGGCATCAGTGTGAAAGCCCCTGAGTGTCCTGTGTTTTCACTCCCAGGCACCTATTTACTGCAGGAATGAGCCCACACACACACACACACACACACACACACACACACACACACATATAGGGGCTGTATGGTAATGCTGAAGCCTTCTAATTGGAGAGCGCAGCCTTTCGAGCAGCCAGGAAGCATTAATGCGCCCTGTGTGTCGGTGCTGCTGTAAATGCTGTTATTTAACATTCAGAGCAAGAGAAACAGAGGAGCACAAGGTGCTGTGGTCACATAAACAAGCTGGGTTAAAGGAGGAGGTGTGTGTGTGTGTGCTGCAGAGAACCAGTGAGACACACAAAACATCTCAACATTAATGGTTTCACTAGAATTTCCACATTAATTGCTCCCTTAATGATTTTGCTCATGTCGTAGCTTTTGTAGTGAAGCAGTAATGTTACTACAACAACCAGCAGTCGTTATAGAAACTGTAGCAGCTGTGACATCAGTGAGAGAATAAACATGTTATCCAGCATCTATTACCATAATTCTATGTTCCTGCTCCATCCCATAATAACCCTGGTACCATGTGGTCCTGCTCCATCCCATAATAACCCTGGTACCATGTGGTCCTGGTCCTCCACTCTGAGGAAGATGGACGTCCAGAACATAGTTTTCTTAGATCTTTGAATCAGATGTAGAAACAGTTGAGTCTCCTCCTCTGTCCATCTGGTCTGAAGGGAACTGGTCATGTGACCCCTACGTCAGGTCACGTGACCTGGAGATGTGAACAAAGTGTTTCCATCACACTTTGAGATCAGCTTCTAGATGGACACGTCTGGAGGAGCAGCTCAGGAGAGGAGCTGTGTTAGAGACACCTGAGAGGTTTACCAAATGTTTCTTTATTGAGATATTTATAATTTACACATTTCGAACCATTTCCAGTGTCAATGGTAGCTACACACACACAGACACACACACACACTCACTCACACACACACACACACACCTATCCATCATGTTGATGTCTCACTCGCTGCTTGTCTGACGGCCCAGTGAATCCTCCTCGCCGTCTGGCGGTGACCCCGCCCGGCCGTCTTTCTTCCTGACTTCCTGTTTGTTAATTAGCTGAAGGACGAGCGTGGAGACGCGTCCTCGTTTATTTCCCCGGTGAAACGTTGAGATGGAGTCGGAGAGAGCCGCCTGTTTGTCAGGGAGTTATGAGCAGTCGCTAAAGCTGTAATTCCTCTTTATGACCAGCCTCAGTCCGCGTGTGTGTGTGTGTGTGTGTGTGTGTGTGTGTGTGTGTGTGTGTGGATAACAGCTCTTGATCCTACAGCTCTGTATTTATTTATTTATTTATTTATGTGTGTGTATGTGTTTGGCCAGATATGCTGCCATTCATGTCTGTTATCTGCTGGGCCACAGAGATGTTTGACTCTGCTAATGGAAGAAAGGTCTCGATCCTGCAGGCCTCACAAACTCCTGGCAGGCTTCAGTCTCTCCTGTGAAGCTCATTGCTCCGCCTCCTCCTCGGCTCCTCTGAAGCCGCTCTGTCTGGTGAAGAACGGATGATGGAGACATGTAGGTTTCTGTCTGACCAGCGATGGCAACAGCTGTTCAGTCCTTCAGCAGGACTTCATCCAGTTCCTCTCATAGTTTCATCACAACCAGAGGAGGATCTTCTCCAGGGGTTCAACTGTGGTCCATCATGGAGCTGTGTCTCAGGACCGCTGGACTGGTCGGACTGGGTAGACTGGATCCATGAGCCTATGTGTTGGGACGGACTGGGAGGCAGACAAGAGCTGGGGAGGGGTTCCAGACTGCTCCTGAACTCCTCCTCTCTTCCTCTGCTCCTGACCTCCTGCTCTCCTCCTGACCTCCTGACCTCCTCTACTCCACTACTCCTCTCCTCTGCTCCTGACCTCCTCTACTCCTCCGACAGGTGGACGACCTCAAGGCCAAGCTGGCGGCGCAGGAAGTGGAGCTGAAGCAGAAGAATGAGGACGCAGACAAGCTGATCCAGGCGAGAACGCGTCTCCTCTCCTCCTCCTCGTGTCTGTCTCTCTCTCCTCTCACCTGTCTGTCTGCGTCTCGAGCTGCCATGCAGACCACCACGACAGGAGAACAATAAAGCAGAAGAAGAGGAGAGATTTTATTTTGTGATAAAGACAGAGAGATGATAGATAGATAGATAGATAGATAGATAGATAGATAGATAGATAGATAGATAGATAGATAGATAGATAGATAGATAGATAGATAGATAGATAGATAGATAGATAGATAGATAGATAGATAGATAGATAGATAGATAGATAGATAGATAGATAGATAGATAGATAGATAGATAGATAGATAGCCTCTCTGGACCGGGCTGTGGGGGTGCTGAGCTGACGCTGCTCCTCTGGCTGCAGGTGGTGGGCGTGGAGACGGAGAAGGTGTCCCGGGAGAAGGCGCTGGCCGACGAGGAGGAGCGGAAGGTGGCGGCCATGGCGGAGGCGGTGGGCGGCCGGCGGCGGGACTGCGAGGAGGACCTGGCCAAGGCGGAGCCGGCGCTGCTGGCCGCCCAGGAGGCCCTCAACACGCTGAACAAGGTCAGAGCCTCCTCAGCCTCCTCCTCCAGCGGCTCCAGCCTCGGCTGCTCCTCCTCCCCTGTCTTTGTTTGATTTTCCGCAGCTTCAGTGGAATGAGTTATGTCCACACAGGCCTTGAACTGTATGAAAGATTATTGAATCAGAGGATTTAGCCGCTCTTTGCTGAAATAATGTCTTCTCTGTGCTCCGCCGGCGTTTCATTTCATCCCTCGCATCCCGTGTAGGTTTTATGAGCAGCCGAGGGGATTTTTCAAAAACACCCTCTGTGTTTAAAAGGTGCTCTCTGTTCAAACAAGCAGAACCGACAGTTCAATCACTGCTCAGAGCTTTCTAAAGATGCTCTAATTAGTATTCTCTGTTGTCCCCGGCACAGGTTCTCCTTCCTCTCTTCTAATCCTTTCCCTGCTCCTCTCGTTTCTCCCCCAGCAGACCAGTCAGATACGCACTCCTTCAAACTCAATTAAATCACTTGTTCTTTTTTCCTGTCTTTCCTCCTTGTTTTCTTTCTGTCCAGAACAACCTGACGGAGCTGAAGACGTTCGGCTCCCCGGTGGCGGCGGTGACCAACGTGACGGCGGCCGTCATGCTGCTGATGGCGCCCGGGGGGAAGCTCCCCCGAGACCGCAGCTGGAAGGCCGCCAAGCTCATGATGGCCAAGGTGGACGCCTTCCTGGACTCGCTGGTCCACTTCAACAAGGAGAACATCCCCGAGGCCTGTCTGAGAGCCATCCAGCCATACCTGCAGGTGAGGAACACCTGGACCCCACCCTGTTCCTGGCTTCACACTAGCGGCAGCATTCTGGGCTTTTCAAGACAAAACTCAGAGTTCAGAGAATATCAGGATGTTCTACACGTGTATCTCCCTGACAGGGAGTGAGTTCAGTCCTCTGACATCTGGTTTTATGAGCAGTCATGTTTGTCTTCACTGTCTGACGGTGCAGAGGTTTCAGTGTTTTAGAACAGAGAATAGTAGAATGGAAGCGAAGAGAAGAGCATGATAGAATAGAATAGAATAGAGCTGCAGGACCTATGTGACTGTTTGTTAAATGTGTCGAGCACGTCCGGAGCAGGTGACGTCCCGTGTGCAGCGCTCCTGATCCGTCCGTCCTCTCCTCCAGGATCCGGAGTTCCATCCCGACCTGGTGGCCTCCAAGTCCAACGCGGCGGCCGGGCTGTGCTCCTGGGTCCTGAACATCGTCCGCTTCTACGAGGTGTACTGCGAGGTGGAGCCCAAGCGCCAGGCCCTCAGCAAGGCCAATGCTGAACTGGCAACCGCCCAGGAGAGGCTCGCCACCATCACCAGCAAGATCAACGTGAGTCTGACTGAACAGGAAACAACCTGCCAAGCTGTGTGTTTGCTCCAACAGCTGATCTCAGTATTGCAGATCCAGGGATGTGTTGTGTGAAGTTCTCATGTTGTTATGAGAACAGACCTAACATTCCCAGAGTCGCGTCCTCCTTTCTGCCACATAAAAAAGCTGCACCAGCGAGACAGAGACAGAGAGGAGCGGGCCTCCCTCACACCAGGAGCTGCGCCTCCTCAGAACACTTTGATGCAGGAGAGCCGAGGCAGGAACTCAGGGGAGGCCTGAGTGGCATCCAGCCACTCCAGCGCCTCATCAATACAAATCAATCAGTCCGACGCTCTGCATAGAGCCGGCTGCATAGAGCAGCCACAGTAAAACAACTAATAGACCATAAATAACACCCTCCCATCCCACATAAGTCCACGATGCTCTCATACTTTTAGAACACGCAGATCGAGATGCAGAGAAATAAAAACAGAGAGAAAACTGTGGAATTTCTAGTAATGAATGGCCAGAGAAAACATGAGAAAAAAGCTGTAAAATATAATGTAACATAAAGCTGTGAAAGCAGCCGAGGCGAGCAGAGAGCCGGCCCCAGCTCAGCTGGTCCCCCATGCCTCAGTGGGATCACTGGCCGAGGAGCATCGTCCCAGTCTGGGGAGCTAGCAGCCCTCAGACTGGCCTACTGGACCTGGCCTACTGGACCTGGTCTACTGGACCTGGTCTACTGGACCTGGTCTACTGGACCTGAGCCTCTGCTCCACTCAGCTGTTTGTCCTTCTGCTAGCTGCTTCCACGTGCCAAATAAATCCAAAGCAGAGAGAGAAGCAGGTTTTCACCCAACTTTCTGCACGCGCCCAAGTTTCTCTCCTTTTAACACACACACACACACACACACACACACACACACACACACAGTTTCTTTGTTCTTTGTCTTTGAAGATTCCTCGTGACCACGGTGTATTTTAACAAGTGCCAATTCTCCTGTTTCGGTGTGTGTGTGTGTGTGTGTGTGTATGTGTCTGAGTGCATGTTCCTATGTGTGTGTGTGTGTGTTGTGTGTGTGTGTGTGTGTGTGTGTGTGTGTGTGTGTGTGTGTGTGTGTGTGTGTGTGTGTGTGTGTGTGTGTGTGTGTGTTCCACCAGCACCTTAATGAGAACCTGGCCAAGCTGACAGCCAAGTTTGAGAAAGCCACCGCAGACAAGCTCAAGTGCCAACAGGAAGCAGAGTCGACCGCACGCACCATCTCCCTGGCCAACCGCCTGGTGAGGAGGGGACCAGCAGGGTCACACACACACACACACACACACACACACACACATACACACACACACACACACACACGGGATCCCCCACATCTGTCCCTCTCTCTCCTCTTCACTCAGGTCGACACACAGATGTGTACTAACTAGACTGTGCTGCACAGTCAAGTTCTTACACTGTGTATTGTATAGTTGTATAGTCATGTGATCTCTGCTTCTCAGATATGTCTATATTACATACAGTATAATATAATTACTGCCTATGAGCTGCCACTCAGACTCACTCATATCTGAGCTGATATTTCGTCCCATTTCAAGCGTTCCATCATTTTTTTTTCAAAATGTAAATGATGGTTTTGTAAAATGTGGATAAAGTTTAGCAGCTCCTCTCAGGTGTTTCCTCTGAAGGTGTCTGTACCTGCAGGTGGGGTGTTCCTGTGTGTTTTGTGATGAGAGGATGAGAGCTGTAACATCTCCAGGTTTCATTGTGATCACAGGTACAATCTGCCACAGCGATGACGTGACTAGTTCCTAGAACTGGATGGAGACGCAGCGTAGAAGTGGAACTCTTGAGATAATAGGATTCGGAGCGGCCCACTGAGGTGTTCTCTGACAGTAGATTGGATTTGAACATTGGTCTGGACTTTAACGTTCCCAGAGATGAAAGCTGCTGCTCTGGCTCCCAGGTGGACACTCAGCAGCTCAGCGCTCCGTCCTCCACCCAGCGTCACCTCTCTTTACCACCTTATGAGTCCTCTGTCTGTCTGCGGCTGCACTGAAATGTCTCCACTAGCATCGAACGGATGGAATCTCTGGTTCCCAGAGGAAGCATCGACCTTTATGATCATCCTCTGGGTTTTCTTCTGTAGATTGGCAGATTTCTGGAGCCAGGTCCACTCGCAGCATTAGATTCAGCTCAGCCATTCACGTTTCCTCAAGGAGAGAAAGTTCCTGCTCCTAAAACCCTTCACATCCCTTAATATCTTCATGATGAAACATCAGATAATCCAGTCACAGACACACCTTCACAATGATCATCATCATGCATGGAGCAACTTTTAACATCATTATTTCATTGTTTTTGGTCTCATTCTGCACATACATCTACCCATGATGCTGTTCAGCATATTCTGTGTATAACAGGATTACAAAGATGATACAAGCATCATTTTCTAATGAACATCTACTGATTTGCTTTGCAGATTTTGCTTTGCAATGGAGCTGCAACAATCGGCTAATAAAATAATCACTTTCTATTTAACAAAGTCGATTTAGGTTTAATTTGAGAACGATTTTGAGAAATTAAGTCAGAACTCTCTGATCTCAGCCTCATTAATGTGAATATCGTTCTTTAGAGTCTCTTAGAGAAAATTATTGTTTTTTTATTCTTTATTGTGCCTTTTTTTCATCCCTTTATGATAGACTAATAATAAACTTCATTTGTAAATCACTTAACATACTTAAAGTACAAAGGACATCACAGAAATGAGTTAGATAACATCCAGCAAGTGATGACACTAACTAGACATTCAATTCTAAAAATACTGCCATGTTGTATAAAAACAACAGCTATCAACCGTAGAAATGTTGTGAAACCAAATAATAACAATAATAATAATAACAAGAACATCTTTAATGGAATAACTGCCTTCAGTAGTAATAAATCTGTGTCCTACACTGTAAATAAACACAGGTACACAGCCAGCATCTAGTAGCTCTGCTTGTTAGTGAAGCTTCTCCTATTCACATGTTGACACACACACACACACACACACACACTCACACACTCACTCACACACACACACACACACACACACACACACACACACTCACACACTCACTCACACACTCACTCACACTCACACACACTCACACACACACACACACTCACACACACACACACTGGCAGCAGGAGGCGCGTCGACACCGATGGAACGATCGTCTGAATTATTCACTGCGAGTTTTGCGAGCGGCCTGACAGGAGCAACAACAGGACGCAGCCTGCTCTCAGTCACAAGCCTGAAGCTGGGCCTGCTGGAGCCTTCCAGCCTGTATCAGAGCATCAGAGTGAGACGGATGAGATATGAAGGTGCACTGTATTGATCCCTGAAGGCATCATTGGAGGTGTTGGTACAGGAGCAGAGCACTGATAAACCCTCTGAACGCCTAATAAAGCCCAGCTGGAAGAGAGAGACGCAGTGCTGTTCTGGACTCTTCCTGGGTGGGTTCCTGGGTGGGTTCCCCTTGGAGTGGTTCCTGGGTGGGTTCCTGGGTGGGTTCCTGGGTGGGTTCCCCTAGGAGTGGGTTCCCCTAGGAGTGGTTCCTGGGTGGGTTCCTGGGTGGGTTCCTCTAGGAGTGGTTCCTCTAGGAGTGGTTCCTGGGTGGGTTCCTCTGGGAGTGGTTCCTGGGTGGGTTCCTCTGGGAGTGGTTCCTGGGTGGGTTCCTCTGGGAGTGGTTCCTGCAGAGCATCCCACAGGAACATCTCAGGCGTTTGAGCTCCTGCCCGTCTGCTCCCTCAGGTGGGAGGCCTGGCCTCGGAGAACGTCCGCTGGGCCGAGGCGGTGGACAGCTTCAGGAAGCAGGAGAGGACGCTGTGCGGAGACGTCCTGCTCATCACCGCCTTCGTGTCCTACCTGGGCTACTTCACCAGGAGCTACCGGCTGCAGCTGATGGAGGACAGGTGGCGTCCGTACCTCAACCAGCTGCAGGTCAGTCCCAGCTGCAGAGCAGCTCAGTGGGCAGGGAGATGTTCCTCTCCTGGTTCACTGGAGCTGCTCAGACAGGAAGTTAACAGTCACACAGATTTATTAGAGACCATCCAGATGTAGAATAAATAGATATATGATACTGCAAATTATATGAGGTGCTGGTCAACAGCCAAGCGTTTTCTCATTAGAGAAAACTTTGTCTTTGTAAACGTTGTGCAGCTGCTCACAGACTCCTGTGGAACTGTAGATAGTAAATAAATAAAAAACAACAATTGATGTTGTTTCAATTTTAACCATTAAGAGATGCTCTGGTATTTGTAACATTCCCTCATTTAATCAATTATTGATTTCATAAATGAATTCATAAGTTCTACTTTCATTGAGCTGGTTGTATGAGCAAGCTGTTGCCATCAAATATAAGAATACAACATTTTTAGATTTAGATCAATAGAGATTAGAAGCTTTTAGCTGCTATAAAACCATTAAGCATGTGTGGTGCTGCAGCCTTGTTGATAATGAATGGATGTGTGTGTGGTGTCCTCCCCCAGGTGCCGGTGCCCACCACGCCGGGCCTGGACCCCCTGACCATGCTGACGGACGACGCAGACGTGGCGGCGTGGCAGAACGAGGGTCTGCCGGCCGACAGGATGTCCACGGAGAACGCCACCATCCTGACTTCCTGCCAGCGCTGGCCCCTGATGGTGGACCCCCAGCTGCAGGGCGTCAAGTGGGTCAAGACCCGCTACGGAGACGGGCTGCGCGTCATCCGCATCGGCCAGAGAGGGTGAGAGGCTCCGCCCCCAGATCCGGGGCCGGTCTGAGGCTCCGCCCCCAGAGTCGGGGGCTGGTCTGAGGCTCCGCCCCAGAGACGGGAGCCGGTCTGAGGCTCCGCCCCCAGAGCCCCAGGATCCGGTCTGACCCAGAACCCGGTCTGACCCAGACCCTGGTCTGACCCAGAACCCGGTCTGACCCAGAACCCGGTCTGACCCAGACCCTGGTCTGACCCAGAGCCCGGTCTGACCCGCACCCTGGTCTGACCCGGACCCTGGTCTGACCCAGAACCCGGTCTGACCCGGACCCTGGTCTGACCCAGAGCCCGGTCTGACCCGGACCCTGGTCTGACCCAGAGCCCGGTCTGACCCAGAACCCGGTCTGACCCAGAACCCGGTCTGACCCGGACCCTGGTCTGACCCAGACTCTTACTGTGAAAGGTACCTGGACGCCGTGGAGAGAGCGCTGGCAGCTGGAGACGTGGTTCTGATCGAGAACCTGGAGGAAACGTTGGACCCGGTGCTGGGACCACTGCTGGGCAGAGAAACCATCAAGAAGGGAAGGTGAAGACCAAAACATAATAAGATGAATAATAAGATGTGAACATTGTTTTATTTTGAGTTATATTGTAAAACAACTTCTCAGTGATTTTGGCATGAACATGAATCGACCTAGTTAACCTAGTTAAGGTTTACCTAGTAAACTGAGGACTTCTCTGGAATATTCCGTGGAATAACGATAGTGTGGGTGACTGAAGTGACATTAGAGACGAGCCGCTAACGAGGCTCTGGAACAAGCAGACACCCTGAGGATGAAAGCCCTGACTGGCAACCTGCCTCTCTCCCTGTCCAGGTACATAAAGATCGGAGACAAGGAGTGTGAGTACAACCCCAGCTTCCGGCTCATTCTGCACACCAAGCTGGCCAGTCCTCACTACCAGCCCGAGCTGCAGGCCCAGTGCACGCTCATCAACTTCACCGTGACCAGGGACGGCCTGGAGGAGCAGCTGCTGGCCGCCGTGGTCAGCATGGAGCGGCCCGACCTGGAGACGCTCAAGGTGAGGGGGGGGGTCTGATCTGGCTCCTTTCATGCTGATCTGGCAACCACACTCAGGCTGCACTCTGACTGATTGTCCTTGACATCACAGTCCATGTGAAACA
>CM055207.1:1207343-1234843 GCA_029224185.1 Karalla daura | reverse complement strand
CTCACACACACCCCCCCCTCACACACACCCCCCACCGCCCCAAACCCCATGCTTAGAGAAAGTGAAAGTTTCTCTCAGACACTTTTGCTTTTTTCTTTCTTTCTTTCTCTTTCAGCCAGAACAAAGACGAAAGAGAAACAGTTTGAGTTGAAGCTTCATGAGGAGACAGAGAGCAGCATTAATCCATATGGTGGGGGCTGTTAGTGCTGAGCTGTTCGTGCCTCATAATGGAATACATAATGTCTGTTAGCAGATGATTCAGACGGGTCAGTGTGTGTGTGTGTGTGTGTGTGTGTGTGTCTCCATCAAAGCTCCATCTCCTCCTCTGCATCGATGCTCTCCTCACATCGAGGGTCGCAGGAGGTTTGATGTTGGCAACCAGACGGACGCTGGTTAATCCCGCCCAGAGCTTCACGCCTTCGCGGCTCCGCCATCGATCCGCTCTGCCTTTGAGGCGTCCTTCAAGTCTCCACGTCCTCGTATCGACACACACCTTGAACGTCTCCCACCGCCTCCCGGAACGATGGGAAGGACAGGCCGGAAAAGACCTCGTCAGCGAGTAGCTGAGAGTCCTCGTTGCTCAAGTTTGACCTCGAGTGCGAGAATGGAGAGTTCTCCTCATTAAGAACATGGAAGTTATGAACCCTGCTTCCATCAGAGGCACCAGCCTGCTTTACAAGCCACTTTAGGCTGTGGGAATGTTACGCTCCCATCCAGCCTGATATGTTGGAGCAAGGATCAGAGGAGGAACCAGAGAGTGAGGAGGAACCAGAGACTGAGGAGGAACCTGAGGAGGAACCAGAGAGTGAGGAGGAACCAGAGACTGAGGAGGAACCTGAGGAGGAACCAGAGAGTGAGGAGGAACCAGAGAGTGAGGAGGAACCAGGCAGACTCAGTGGTGGATGAGGGTGTGATGGAGCTGCTGCTGTGGTTTGCAGCATGTTCAGTACCAGTCTCCATGACTGATCTCAGAGGTGGAGGTGGTCTGGTCTATCTCACATGTGTGTTATATATGAATGAAGTCATGATGGTGCTTTAGGACCTGCAGGTTGTGTTCAGTGCTGATCTGCTGTTTCTCTGTCTGCTCAGTCCGACCTGACGAAGCAGCAGAACGGCTTCAAGATCACGCTGAAGACGCTGGAGGACAACCTGCTGTCCCGCCTGTCCTCCGCCTCCGGAGACTTCCTGGGGGACACGGAGCTGGTGGAGAACCTGGAGACCACCAAACGCACCGCCGCCGAGATCCAAGAGAAGGTCCTCCCCGTCTCTCGTCTGTGTGCGGACGGTTCTCTGTCTGCAGAGACGCGAGGAGGAGCTCCTCCTCTCTCCCAGAGAGGAGGAGCTCCTCCTCTCTCCCAGAGAGGAGGAGCTGCAGACGTTCTCCTGCTCTTCATCACTGAGTCAACAGGAGATCAATGGGTGGCGAGCTAGCGCCCCATACGTAACATTCAGTCAGAGTTACTGCAGGAATGATTGTAAAAGGCCAGGTAGAATGAACCCTAAAAGCTCATTACTTACCCCCGTTACCCTGACTGAGCCTGAGCTACCGGCTGGAAGATGAAGCCGTCCTCGCTGACTCATTTTTTAAGCAAATTCTGCAGTTTTAGTAAAAAAAAAGAAAAAAGCCTGCGTGCATATGAGCAGCAAGCCGAGGCCCAGCAGCTTCTTCCCAGAACAGGAGATCAGCTCTGACTGTTGTTGTTTGCAGTGGGTGCATTGTATTCTTATTTGTCTCATTTGCATTAGTGTGAACGTCGATGCATCACATTGTACGTGATAAAACGATAAGAATATGATAAGAATGAACAGATTACTTCATCATGAATGTGAGCCTTGTAGATTTCTCATAGATGTAGTTTAGAGAAATAGTCAGTGGTACTAGGTCATATACATATCGATTTGTCGACTATTGAATATTTCCATAATTGATCAGTCGTTTGAAGTGTTCACGAGTGTTTCAGGGACAGTCAGAAGCTTCTGATCTCTCACACGTGAATATTTCCTGGTGTCTTTCTTCTCTGGGACAGGAAGTTGGATGTTACTGAATTGAGGACTAAGAAACTGACATTTTAAACCTTAGTTTAGTCTGTTGTGAGACAAATACATGCATTTTTTAGCTTCTAAAAATGTATGTAAATAGTATGAGAAACTGCACTATTCTCTAAACCAAACGAGTCTGTTAATGGAGGGAGTGCTGGATGGATCCATCGACTGCAGGCGGATCGTCTCCGGTCTGACGTGCTGCTCCACCCTGACTTCACCTGCTGATTACTGCCGCCTCCTCTCAGAGAGGAGACGAGCCTGCAGTCTGCAGCTCTTCATCTTTGAGGTACTGCTCCATCACGTCTGATCCCGTCTGTGTCTGCAGGTGAAGGAAGCCAAGGTGACGGAGGCGAAGATCAACGAGGCTCGGGAGCACTACCGACCGGCGGCGGCGCGCGCCTCCTTATTGTACTTCATAATGAACGACCTCAATAAGATCCACCCCATGTACCAGTTCTCTCTCAAGGTGCGGAGCCTCCTCTCACTCCTCTGCTCCTCTCCTCCACTCTCCATTTGCTCGCCGTGTTTTATGCTCTTTGCCCTGCTTTTATTGTGTTTGTGGTTCCCTAATGTGGTTATGTAGAGTGTAATGTCTTTCATATTGTCAGAGAGAGAGAGAGAGAGAGAGAGAGAGAGAGAGAGAGAGAGAGAGGGAGGGAGGGAGAGAGAGGGAGAGAGGGACGGAGGGAGGGTGGGAGGGGGCGGCCTGAGATATGGTTTCCAATCTGTACAGGCAGGTGAAGCCGCCTCAGCTCCAGTTATTTCCCAGTGTAATCAAATGAAAACACATCCAGAGTAAATACCTTTGACCTTGTGAATGAAATGAAATATGTTATGATATGTGTTCTTAACAGAGAAGCAGAGCCGAGTGTGACTGGGCTGAACTGACAGAGCTGCAGCCAGACACACGCACACACACACACACACACACGCACACACACACACACACACACACACACACACGCACACACACACGGCCAGAGCAGATCTGCTCCGCTCGGCTTCACTTTGCAGACAGACGCTTCTTCACCCAGCAGATAGTCATCTGCTCCTTTGTTTATTAGTTGTGTGTGCAGAATTGCTTTTTGGAAGCGTCTGCAGATGCAGGATGCGATGCACTAAACTGTATTTTATTACAGCTACATTACAAACTGAGAGTGACTTCAGCATGAGTCTGCAGTTTGCAGCAGCTCTCTGACACATTTGAACATCTTTCAGCTGCTTAACTTCCAGCTGATGTTGATAAATTGGTCGATTGTTCGATAAATCTTCTGGAAATGTGTCAAACTCAAAATCAAAAATGTAAAATTCAGTTTGAGAAGGAGCTTTGTTTGCTGAGATCTACTTCCAGTGGCGGACTAATACTGGATGTTCTGTGTGAGTGTTTGGAGCTGCAGGGCCGACTGTGTCTTCATGGTCATCAAGTGGAACCGATCGTTTTGTATTCAGTGGTTTTTAGACAACAATGCAGTTAAAGTCCAGAGGAAGAGATGCATCAAGCCTCAGTGAACAGTCAGTCCTACGTTTCTGCAGGATAACATCCGTCCTCTGATAGTGCTCAGTCTCACAGATCAGACCGGACCGCCACCTCTCTCCTCCTGACAACAGACAGGGACGTCAGCTCAGCTCAGCACACCTGACCTGTGTCCACAGACCTGGGATCAGCCTGTCTGTGTGTGTGTGTGTGTGTGTGTGTGTGTGTGTGTGTGTGTGTGTGTGTGTGTGTGTCCTCAGGCGTTCAGTGTGGTCTTCCAGAAGGCGGTGGAGAGGGCCGAGCCTGACGAGGCTCTGAGGCAGCGGGTGAACAACCTAATTGACAGCATCACCTCCTCAGTTTTCCAGTACACCACCAGAGGCCTGTTTGAGTGTGACAAGCTCACGTACATCGCTCAGCTCGCCTTCCAGGTAGGAGCCTCGCCTCCGCCGCCCGCCTTCATCTTCTGCTTGGTTTGTTTTCAGAACAAGCTCCGCGCCCGAGCCCGGACGTCAGCCCCTGTTCCCGTCTAATCAAGTGGAAAGGAGGAGATGGCTCGGACAGAAAATACAACATCTCAAGTCCGTCCTCTGTTTGTTTTGTCCCCAGATCCTGCTGATGAATAAAGAAATAAACCCGGCCGAGCTGGACTTCCTCCTGAGATACCCTGTCCAACCAGGTGTAACATCACCTGTGGAGTTCCTGTCCAGCCACTCGTGGGGAGGCATCAAGGTAGAGAGACAGAGACAGACAGAGAGAGAGAGAGAGAGATGGAGAGAGAGATGGAGAGAGAGAGAGATGGAGAGAGAGATGGAGAGAGAGCGACAGAGAGGTGGGGGTAGAGACAGAGGTAGAGAGACAGAGAGAGATGGAGAGAGAGAGAGATGGAGAGAGAGCGACAGAGAGGTGGGGGTAGAGACAGAGGTAGAGAGACAGAGAGAGATGGAGACAGATGGTGAGAGGAGGGGATAGAGGGAAGGATGGAGGGAGAGGTAGAGAGAGGGATGGAGGGAGAGGTAGAGAGAGGGATGGAGGGAGAGGTAGAGAGAGGGATGGAGGCAGAGGTAGAGGGAGGGATGGAGGGAGAGGTAGAGGGAGGGATGGAGGCAGAGGTAGAGAGAGGGATGGAGGGAGAGGTAGAGAGAGGGATGGAGGCAGAGGTAGAGAGAGGGATGGAGGCAGAGGTAGAGAGAGGGATGGAGGGAGAGGTAGAGAGAGGGATGGAGGCAGAGGTAGAGAGAGAGCAGTGATCTGCAGTTGACTAACTCAAAACGTTGACGTTGATGTGCTTTGATTATTGATTTCTCTCTTTATTTGTCGATGAATTGAAAACAAATGATAATTAACTTTGAGCTGATCTGAGCATTTCCTCCTTCCTTCATTTGATTGTGGAAAGTGCTCAAGGTTTACCAGTTAGTAACTTACTAGTTACTAGTAAATCTAGTACTAGTACATCTTAATTAACAGTGAGCTAGTGTGAGATTTGTACCTGTTTTTAAACAGATTTACGTCACTTTCTATAAGGTTGAACATCCTAGAATCTGTGACTACAATGACTCTTTAAGACCCAGTTAGTTCGTTTAAGCTTAAAAACCTTTTCTAGACTGATTGTGAGAGATCTCAGTCAGCTCCCAGCTCTGATTATCTTATTTTCTCAATCTATGTGAAAGACATTTATTTTCACTGTTTTTGCATCGTTTTATGAACTGAATCAACTGAAAGTTATCAACAGAATAACAGAGTGAAAAAACGACCCTTGGCTCCATCTCTCCCAGAATGTGTTCCCAGTCAGACTCTGCTGGTTCTGGCTGTTTCTCTCACACTAACCTGCAGTTATTCGCAGGAAGCTGCTATCATCTTAAAGTTTGGGATCATTTTAAATATTGAAAACATGAAATTTTCTGCACAGGAAAAGTTTCTAAAATAGTTAAGTTTTCTGTCAGTCAGGGTGGGTTGAATAATAAAGACATCAGCCTTTTAAAAAGCGGGAGATGTACAGATGTACTTCACCTCTCTGAGCAAAATCCACCCAGTGTTGCAGTTGCATTGAATGAATTCACGAATGGTGAAACTTCCCTGCTGGATGAATGGAGAGAGGCTGTGGGCAGGCAGACAGAGCGTCCTGGCTGCGACCCCGGGGGAGGGGCTCTCACTCCTCTGCAGTCTGGGGGGGGGGGCAGAGAGGGGCCAGTACTAACGCTGCATGTAAAGTTACAGGGCAGTTGTATGACCTGAACAGAGCTGCCCCAGACCCAGCATGTTGACAGACGGAGGGACTGATGGAGACGTATTAAAGACAGCGTGAGGAGCAGCTTCAGCTTCAGCTTCAGCTTCAGCTTCAGCATCAGCTTCAGCATCAGCTTCAGCATCAGCATCAGCATCAGCATCAGCATCAGCATCAGCTTTAGCATCAGCTTCAGCTTCAGCATCAACTTCAGCTTCAACTTCAGCTTCAGCTTCAGCATCAGCTTCAGCTTCAGCATCAGCTTCAGCTTCAGCATCAGCTTCAGCTTCAGCTTCAGCTTCAGCTTCAGCATCAGCATCAGCTTTAGCATCAGCTTCAGCATCAGCTTCAGCATTAGCTTCAGCTTCAGCATCAACTTCAGCTTCAACTTCAGCTTCAGCATCAGCTTCAGCATCAGCTTCAGCATCAGCTTCAGCATCAGCTTCAGCATTAGCTTCAGCATCAACTTCAGCATCAGCATCAGCTTCAGCTTCAGCATCAGCTTCAGCATCAGCTTCAGCTTCAGCATCAGCTTCAGCATCAGCTTCAGCTTCAGCTCTGTCTTTAGTTTCTCTCCTCAGGAACGTCTGCTCGTGGAGAATCGTCTCTGAGTGAAAGCTGTAATTGACGCTCCTCCGTCCAGCTGCAGACATGGCTGCACTCTGCAGTTTCCCTCCAGTTATTTCAGCACTTAGCTGCTGTGATGCAACATGCTCGCTCCCACCCTGCATTAAACATCCTGCACTTCAAAGAGCTGCAGCCTAATGGAGGCTGTGTCTGTGTTCCTGGAGAGCCCGGGCCGGGCCGAGGTGGGGGGGGGGGGTGGGGGGAGGGGGGGGGCTGACCCGGTGCCCTGACCCTGCTGTGGAACACGGTCCGCAGACGTGCCAGTCCTCCCAGGCAGCAGAGGAGCAGGTCCTCCCAGGGAGCAGAGGAGCAGGTCCTCCCAGGGAGCAGAGGAGCAGGTCCTCCCAGGGAGCAGAGGAGCAGGTCCTCCCAGGGAGCAGAGGAGCAGGTCCTCCCAGGGAGCAGACTCCCGCCCAGGATCCTGCTCTTGTCAGATCGCTTTAACAACTACTTTTTAGCCTCATGAATTTTTCAGGCTGCGCCGCCTGGAATATTAACATAGCCCAAACCCTGGGAGGGTTGGGAGACGCGCCCCCCCCCCCCCCCCCCCCCCCCCCCCCCCCCCCCTGTCTGAGGCGGCGCTAATCAAATCCTGTCGCCCGATTTCCTTATCGCAGCCGGAAACATAATCAGTGGGAGAGCTTCAGAGCGGGAGGAGATCCGCTGATTGTTTGGGCCTCTTGATGATATTAGCGGAGCGGGAATCCCAGGAGAGCCGAGCTCTCACCGAGTCTCACCCCCCCACACCTGCAGGACTCACACCGACTACATAGCATAGAAAATCAGAGCATAGAAAATCTGTCATTGCATGCAAAGCAATGTGAGAGCGAGCACAACCAGCCAGTGCATGAGCTAGAACTAGAACTATGAACAGATCAGACAGAATTAAAAGTTGTAAATCATTTTGGGAAAATTAAGGTCTTTCAAAGTAGCTTCGAAAAGTCTGACAGAGCTATTGACTGTTGTTGGAGTATTTGTGGTGAGTAGTGACCGAGAGTTTGTTGTAATAAACTCATGTATTTTTGCTTCTCACCAGCTGATCTGGAGTCTGCAGGTTGTTCTCTGTAATTACAAACTGCGACTATGTAGTGAGTTACAGTGAAAGTTGATGGTTCCAGCTGGAAACAGAGACGAGGTGTTGAAGTTTTCTAAGTGAACTTCAGGACTCCTGCAGAGCTCCTGAGCTGTAAAACTTCAGTGCTATAGAAGCAGAGGAGCTAATAAAACACCGAGAGATTATTAGAAAGTAGATCTGAATAAGTAAGACAGGCGCGGTCCATACAGTCTGCAGTAACGTGTCAGGGTTGTTACTGGGTAGAGTCTGTCTGGATGGCTCCTCCTCCTCCTCCTCCTCCTCCTCCTCCTCCGTCCTCCTCCTCCTCCTCCTCCTGCTCTGCATCATCTCCCTGATGCAACACTTAGAACATCTAGTATCAGCTGTGAGGACGTCTCAGCCGAGTGTGAGTGTGTGAGTGTGTGTGTGTGTGAGTGTGTGAGTGTGTGTGTGTGAGTGTGTGTGTGGGTGTGTGTGTGTGTGCGTGTGACTGTGTATGTGTGTGCGTGTGACTGTGTGTGTGTGTGTGTGTGTGTGAGTGTGAGTGTGTGTGTGTGTAACTCGTCAGCCAGTGTACAGTAGCTGCTGGAGGCGCCGCTGCATGACACCGCTGTTCTCCACAGATGAGATAAAGTGTCTGGGAGCCCCCCCCCCCCCCCCCCCAACACACACACACACACACACACACGTCCCGCTCTGGAAGCCGTCTGCTCAGCGTTTGCCTCTGAATAAACGTCGTTTACAGAGGCATGAGGGGAGATGAGCACCCGCCGCCTGCTGCTTGTTGGTTTTTCTCTTCCACAAACTTTTGCAAACAAACTTGCTGCTCTCGTCTGTGGAAGCTGGACCTGCACTACAGTCTCCCTCTGTTAGCAGTGGACCTGTACTACAGTCTCCCTCTGTTAGCAGTGGACCTGTACTACAGTCTCCCTCTGTTAGCAGTGGACCTGTACTACAGTCTCCCTCTGTTAGCAGTGGACCTGTACTACAGTCTCCCTCTGTTAGCAGTGGACCTGCACTACAGTCTCCCTCTGTTAGCAGTGACTCCTGACATCTGGTCGAGCAGCATCACTCCAGACATCATGCTCACAGACACGATGATTAGACGGTGATGACGAAGGCCACTCGTCTTCTTCTGCTGCTCACAACCCTCCAACTGTCAGAGAGACCACGTCTTCTTCTGTGTCTCCATCCTGTCTGACTGAGGCTGGGTTACTGTCCCAGCCTGTCCCAGCCTGTCCCAGCCTGTCTCTGCCTCTCTCAGTCTGTCCCAGCCTGTGTCAACCTGTCTCAGCCCGTCTCAGTCTGTCCCAGCCTCTCTCAGCCTCTCTCAGCCTCTCTCAGCCTCTCTCAGCCTCTCTCAGCCTCTCTCAGCCTCTCTCAGCCTCTCTCAGCCTGTCTCTGTCTCAGCCTCTCTCAGCCTGTCTCAGTCTGTCTCAGTCTGTCCCAGCCTCTCTCAGCCTGTCTCAGCCCGTCTCAGTCTGTCTCAGCCTCTCTCAGCCTGTCTCAGCCTGTCTCAGTCTGTCCCAGCCTGTCTCAGTCTGTCTCAGCCAGACGTAGTGACCGTTGTCTCCTCACAGTCGCTGTGCTCGATGGAGGAGTTCAGGAACCTGGACCGGGACATCGAGGGCTCGGCCAAACGCTGGAAGAAGTTTGTGGAGTCTGAGTGTCCGGAGAAAGAGAAATTCCCCCAGGAGTGGAAGAACAAGTCCTCGCTGCAGAGGCTGTGCATGATGAGGGCGCTGAGGCCTGACCGCATGACGTACGCCATCAGGTGAGCCGAGCGGGCCCGGGACGACCCCTGGGCTCTGACCCGAGGTGGCCCCTGTGTCTGTGTGGAAGGTCAGAGGTCAAACATCTTAACCTTTCACCTCCAGTGTGACTGGACTGAGGCTGCTGCTGCTCTCTGCAGCTCCGATCGATGGGCCTCATTATTCAACCAGACGCTGATAGAAGTCCTCAGACCTGCCAGCCCGGACTGCTTTAACCTGTGATGCTGCTACAACAGCTGCTTGTTGCCAGACTCATTCAAGCATTTGAAACTTTAGTTTTTAATTGCTCTAATTATGAGTCATCCATCAGAAGGAGAGTTGATACTTTGTATCTTCAAATATCCAGCCAGCAGGGATTTGTGTACAGAAAGTTATTTATTTAGGGGCTGAGATTGTTCACTCGTACTTACTGTTTGAACAACAGTGAGAAAAATCATTAGGCTGAAGGATTTAATCCAGAGAGGGTGAGAAAAAAGCCACTGACAACACAGTCGTGACTGGAATGAAGTTTGCCTAGAAGAAGCTTGTCTGTATAACTCACTGTGCTGCAGAGAGATTCCGCTCCCGACTTCTTCAGCTTGTCGGTCAAAGATAATAAAATACAGAAAGACACGAGTGTCGAGGAGGACTGAGTCATTTTCTCTCCCCACAGAGACTTTGTGGAGGAGAAACTGGGGAGCAAGTACGTGATTGGCAGATCACTGGACTTTGCCGTCTCCTTTGAAGAGTCGGGTCCAGCTACGCCCATGTTCTTCATCCTGTCTCCTGGAGTTGACCCTTTGAAGGATGTGGAGAAACATGGTAATGTGTCTCTCGCTTGTTTTATCTTTCACATGCTGTAAAATTCAAGCCTGAGAGAGAGAGAGAGAGAGGGAGAGAGAGAGGGAGAGAGAGAGAGAGAGAGAGGGAGAGAGAGAGAGAGGGAGAGAGAGAGAGAGAGAGAGAGAGAGGGAGAGAGAGGGAGTGTGTTGGACTGAGCCTACATATTGCCAGTTTACCTGGCGTCCCGTCCCTGGAACGTGCAGGACGACGTGGGACCAGCCCACTGAAGTCAAGTGCAGACACAGCTGCATGATGTCTGCTTTGATGGCTGCTGCTGGGATTACAGAGCCGTCCGTGTGTGCTCTGGAATCTGACATCACACCGGCTGGATTGCAGGGATTACACTAAAGGTCAGGAGCATATGAGACGGCCCCATCAGGACCCAGTGAATGCAGAGGTTTCTCAGTTACTTTACATCCCTGTATGAATAACGTGCACGCCGTCGAGGAGGATGCACCCATTACATCTCTTAATTTATTTTAGTTTTACCACAAATGCTCCAAAAGACGAAGCTTTTGTTCGGACCCGGAATGAGGCGCCATCCCAGCCTGACACTTTTGAATCTGCTGCCAAATAATTCAGTCTGTGGGCATTTGAAGTCGGCTCCATGAAATATTCAGCTCTCAGGGACTGTATCAGTTTGCTGGAACAAAGAGATTTCCTCAGCGCTGCCACGGGAACCAGGTCGGCCTCAGCGTCGCCCAGGCAGCCAGCACACATTCACTCACACCGTGTGTCTCTTTCTGGATTTCTTACGTCTTTGGTCCCACTTGAAGGTCTGTGGATGTGCACCACATGTCATGCACGCAGCAGCGTCTCTGGATCCACAGCCAACCTGTCTGTGGCAGCCTGGCAGCAGCAGGTGGTTCAGACCTTTAGCCCCATGTGAAATCCTCCAGCCTCTCCTCCTAATAGGATAAGAGGGAGCGCTCCTCCTGGAACTGCCTGCCAGGCCTGTGCTGATTGATTCTCAACAGCCTGGCTGAGAGCGTGGTCAATCACATCAAAGCTGCAGAGGAACCAGAGGCTGCAGCTCCTCCACCACAGCTGTGACCGCCACGCCTCTCGTTGATGTTAAGACTGCGATTAGGTTCTCATTAGGTAGATGAAGTGATTTCCAATGCTCTGCAGGGGACGAATATCTGGCTGCTTCCACATCAGAGTTTTACTGAAAGGCAGAATAAGAGTTGAGTCTGACAATGAGACTATTGGCAGATGATGACCTCAAACACACACTGGGATGGTCCATCCTGATGTAAAGGTAGTGGTCCTCATGATGGAGCAGTGATGGTCCTCCTGATGGAGAGGTGGTGGTCCTCCTGATGGAGCAGTGGTGGTCCTCCTGATGGAGCAGTGATGGTCCTCCTGATGGAGCAGTGATGGTCCTCCTGATGGAGCTGTGATGGTCCTCCTGATGGAGCGGTGGTGGTCCTCCTGATGGAGCAGTGGTGGTCCCCCTGATGGAGCAGTGATTGTCCTCCTGATGGAGCAGTGGTGGTCCTCCTGATGGAGCTGTGATGGTCCTCCTGATGGAGCAGTGGTGGTCCTCCTGATGGAGCAGTGATGGTCCTCCTGATGGAGCAGTGATGGTCCCCCTGATGGAGCAGTGGTGGTCCTCCTGATGGAGCGGTAGTGGTCCTCCTGATGGAGCGGTAGTGGTCCTCCTGATGGAGCGGTGGTGGTCCTCCTGATAGAGCAGTGGTGGTCCTCCTGATGTAAAGGTAGTGGTCCTCATGATGGAGCAGTGATGGTCCTCCTGATGAAGCAGTGATGGTCCTCCTGATGGAGCAGTGGTGGTCCTCCTGATGGAGCAGTAGTGGTCCTCCTGATGGAGCAGTGGTGGTCCTCCTGATGGAGCGGTGGTGGTCCTCCTGATGGAGCGGTAGTGGTCCTCCTGATGGAGCGGTGATGGTCCCCCTGATGGAGCAGTGATGGTCCTCCTGATGGAGCGGTAGTGTTCCTCCTGATGGAGCAGTGATGGTCCCCCTGATGGAGCAGTGATGGTCCTCCTGATGGAGCAGTGATTGTCCTCCTGATGGAGCTGTCATAGTCCTCCTGATGGACAGGTGGTGGTCCTCCTGGTGGAGCGGTGGTGGTCCTCCTGATGGAGCGGTAGTGGTCCCCCTGATGGAGCGGTGGCGGTCCTCCTGATGGAGCTGTGATGGTCCTCCTGATGTAAAGGTAGTGGTCCTCATGATGGAGCAGTGATGGTCCTCCTGATGGAGCTGTAATGGTCGTCCTGATGGAGCAGTGATGGTCCTCCTGATGGAGCGGTGGTGGTCCTCCTGATGGAGCAGTGATGGTCCCCATGATGGAACAGCGGTGGTCCTCCTGATGGAGCAGTAGTGGTCCTCCTGATGGAGCTGTGATGGTCCTCCTGATGGAGCGGTGGTGATCCTCCTGATGGAGCAGTGGTGGTCCTCCGGATGGAGCGGTAGTGGTCCTCCTGATGGAGCGGTAGTGGTCCTCCTGATGGAGCGGTGGTGGTCCTCCTGATGGAGCGGGAGTGGTCCTCCTGATGGAGCGGTAGTGGTCCTCCTGATGGAGCGGTGGTGGTCCTCCTGATGGAGCAGTGGTGGTCCTCCTGATGGAGCAGTGGTGGTCCTCCTGATGGAGCGGTGGTGGTCCTCCTGATGGAGCGGTAGTGGTCCTCCTGATGGAGCGGTGATGGTCCCCCTGATGGAGCAGTGATGGTCCTCCTGATGGAGCGGTAGTGTTCCTCCTGATGGAGCAGTGATGATCCTCCTGATGGAGCAGTGATTGTCCTCCTGATGGAGCTGTCATAGTCCTCCTGATGGACAGGTGGTGGTCCTCCTGGTGGAGCGGTGGTGGTCCTCCTGATGGAGCGGTAGTGGTCCCCCTGATGGAGCAGTGGTGGTCCTCCTGATGGAGCTGTGATGGTCCTAATGGAGCAGTGATGGTCCTCCTGATGGAGCGGTAGTGTTCCTCCTGATGGAGCAGTGATTGTCCTCCTGATGGAGCTGTCATAGTCCTCCTGATGGGGAGGTGGCGGTCCTCCTGATGGAGCGGTGGTGGTCCTCCTGATGGAGCAGTGATGGTCCTCCTGATGGAGCGGTAGTGTTCCTCCTGATGGAGCAGTGATTGTCCTCCTGATGGAGCTGTCATAGTCCTCCTGATGGAGAGGTGGTGGTCCTCCTGATGGAGCGGTGGTGGTCCTCCTGATGGAGCTGTGATGGTCCTCCTGATAGAGCGATGGTGGTCCTCCTGATGGACTTGTAATGGTCCTCATGATGGGTGTAGGTTACGTTGTGGGTTTGTTCCAACCAATCAAGAGCATGGTACCAGGGTTATTATGGGATGGAGCAGGACCACATGGTACCAGGGTTATTATGGGATGGAGCAGGACCACATGGCACCAGGGTTATTATGGGATGGAGCAGGACCACATAGTACCAGGGTTATTATGGGATGGAGCAGTCAGTCTCGCTCCTCTCGGATCCTCTGATTCGTCGGCGTACGAGCTGTAACGCAGCGACAGCGGCGTGCAGCATCAAAGCTGTAATTCTCTGTTTGTTGTTGCATCTGAAGCAGTCGACCTCTCTGCTGCTCGACATGTGTCAGAACTGCCAGCGTCTGTCACTGCTCCGCTCCACGCCTCCTCCTCCTCCTCTCTCCTTCTCCTCTCTCAGGGAGGAAACTGGGATTCACCTTCGACAACAAGAACTTCCACAACGTGTCTCTGGGACAAGGTCAGGAGGTCGTCGCCGAGCAGGCCCTGGAGCTGGCAGCGAGGAGCGGACACTGGGTCATTCTGCAGGTACGGACAGGAGCCGAGAGAGACCTGGATAGACCTAGAGAGACCTAGATAGACCTAGATAGACCTAGATAGACCTAGATAGACCTAGATAGACCTAGAGAGACCTAGATAGACCTAGAGAGACCTAGATAGACCTAGATAGACCTAGATAAAGGTAAATAAACTCAAACATACACAGGTATGTGTCAGTGGGCAGGCTGCAGGGTGAGAAGCTCTCTGCTGTGGGCTTCAGCCTCTTTCCACAGAGCCCACACACGTCAGATGGTTGTTTTCATGAGAACATGTGGAGTCAGACCGGGTCAATCCAATTACAGCTCCCAGTGTTTGAACAATGCAAAACGTATCACACGACCCTCCAAAGTTATTGTTAAATCATTCCGGCAAACCTTGCTCCTCTCACACCAAAGGCGTTAAATCATAACAGATGGTGAAATGAGAGAGATTGAGTCCGAGGGGACGGGAGTGAACAGGGCGTCGTGTTGTTCCGGGAGTTTTGCTCTGAAGCTGCTTCCTGCTTTATCAGCCCTGTGTAGTGAATGAGCCGTATTATCACCTTGTTTCTGGCTCCACTGGCCTGTTTGCTCTCCTCCCAGCCTCGCTCCTGCATGGAGAAAAAAAAGGGAATTTAATTTTCTGTGGAAATTTCCTCAGTGAAAGGGCGGCGGCATTATACAGTACAATATCTGCAGCGCGGCGCCTGTTCTGCTCTTATCTGGAGGGCAAGGCTGGCGTTTGCATTTTAAGTGGGAACCTTGGTGGAATTCTAATGGGAAGTATCGACAGATAGGAGGCGCAGGCCGGGCACTGCAGGACCCCCTCTTCTCTGTTCCTCCCCCCTCAGAGCTGAGGGGAGCGGGGCCGGGATGCAGCACTCTCTGCTCCAGACCGCCAGGCCAAAGACAAGCAGCCGCTTAATTACCTTTGCATAAGATTCACCGGTCGATCGGCTTCAAAAGGCCTCGTCCCCCTGGCAACAACCCTCCCACTCGCTTTATCACGGCCTGTCTGTTTGTCCACCCGCTGAGCCCCCCCCAGGAGGAGGAGGGGGGGGTATCATATCCTCATCTCTCTGCTGTTTTACCAACGCTCCCCTACAGTGATGTAAGGCTCCTCCTCCTCCTCCTCCTCCTCCTCCTCTTCCTCCTCCCATCACTCCACATAACTTTAATACAGCTCACACCTCAACAGTCATCGCGTTCTCCATGTTCAGGATCGAGCTCACAGGTTAGAATTATGAAAGACTGTACCATCAGTGTTGTTGTTTCTACTGATTACTGTTGTTGTGAAGGTGTAGTGAGTAATGCAGACATAGATAATACATCATATGAGTAACGTATAAACAGATAGATCTGTATGAATGAACTGTTCAGTTTGAACAGCTGAACTGGCTCCGCCCATATCAGAATGACAGGAAGTGCATCAAACAATTTGTTGTTTCCATCGAATGTTTGGGAAACAAATCACAAGTTTTGTGGTTGAAGTCCTCAGTTACGTTGTCAGAAAATATGTTCATTCATATATATACCAATATACTTTGGGGCCAAATTGGAGGTGGACTCCTCCATCCCTGACTCCTCCCTCCCTGACTCCTCCATCCCTGACTCCTCCAGGTCTGACTCCTCCAGGTCTGACTCCTCCAGGTCTGACTCCTCTACCTCTGACTCCTCTACCTCTGACTCCTACTCCTCCATCCCTGATTCCTCCACCCCTGACTCCTCCATCTCTGACTCCACTGAGGGAGGAGGAGACTTCAATCATTTGTGGTTTTCTGTGTTTAGAGGTCTGGCATTGGGATGAGTGTTGACCACTGATGCTCCACAGACTTTAAGGAGTAACTGAGGCTTTCGTCGTTAAATGGAAACATGCTTCAGAACCCAGACACAAAGTTTTATCTCCACTGTTGATTCAACTCTGAGAGTTTTCTTTCACACAAAATTACAAAATATGGATTTTGTCTTCATAGATGTTTTAGATGGGGAGCAGAAGCACCATGTGGAGCAGGAAACGATAGTCACAGATCTATAGATAGAAGAGAATAGAAGCTGATTGGCTGGGAGGACTCGCGGCTCTAATTATTTTGTCTGTATTTTGTTGTTATTTTTGGCAGCTTTGATGCTGCGATCCCACGAGTCGCGTCAGGCGCAGATGAAGCTGCGGAGCAGAGAGGGAGAGGCTCGATGTTGTGCTTTAGTAGACAGTATTATTAGATGCCTCTCTAAACGCTCCAATGTGTGTCTCTGCTGATGGTGAACGTCACCTGCTTCAGCTGCATCAGCTGCAGTGGGACTGCTCACATCCAGGCGCTCTGCTCAGCCTCTTCCTCTCGATGCTCATCTGCTGAGCAGCTGCTTCAACCTGGGCCCGTTCTCTCCTGTTCAAAGCCTCAGAGTGAAGACGGCCTTGGTCAGCTGAGGAAGCCGGCCGGCTCCGGCCTCAGTCTGCTCTGCTGCTGCGTCTTCTCAAAGGGAGCGCAACAAACGTCCTTCATGGCAGATTTCAACATCGTGCGTGTTTGTGGTTCTTGTGGTTACATTTCTTGAATTCTGTGCTGATCTATCATTGTACATCATCTCCAATATTATATCATATTTGCATAAGTACTGTAAAATATAGTACACAATATAATAACAAGTAATAAGAATGAGTGAATAAGACAAGGAAGAACAGTAACAGGAACAATCAGATCTGGATCTATGTAGATCAGTTTCTTCTGTGTGTTTTAGGTCTATGATCTGGCTGCACAGTGTTTGTAACACACAGACCTCTGGATGTTCATATGTGGGGAATGTTAATATCATAATCGATGGTATGTTTGTGACTGTGTGTGTGTGTGTGTGTGTGTGTGTGTGTGTGTGTGTGTGTGTGTGAGACAGGCAGCTCCATTGTGCTCCCCCCTCAGGTTGCGTTTGATAGCAATGCATCAAAGTCCTTGCCCGTGGTGTCTTCTAATGGCTTTTAGATTCAACTTTTACATTATTATGTAAATCTGTGACTCTTTGATGTAGTATCAGCGCAGGCATCGCGGGGCTGCGAGGCCTTATCGCGCCACGTCGAGGAGCGGCAGAAGCTCAGACGTTGCACCTGAAAGTTAATGAAAACGCCACAAAGTAGCGGCGGCCGCTCCGTCTTGTTTGTTTGTGTCGGCTGCCGCTCCGTCCCATCCTCCCACTCTGCAGCCGCAGGATGAATGGTTTCATTACAGTGACAGGTTCCCAGGCAGTCCCTCTCTCCCCTTTATTGCCAAACTGTTTGCATGCCAAGAGGAGACGCTTGTTCCCCGGCTTGATGAAAAAGTGCTTGAATTTAGACTTTTAATTTGTGTTCCATTCATTATTCTCCAAAGGCTCGGGGAGGCAAACTAACTAACTTATCCCCCCGTCAGGCTCCTCCCAGACATCTCTCTCTCTCTCTCTCTCTTTCTCTCTCCCTCTCTCTCTCTCCCTCTCTCTCTCTCCCCCTCTCTCTCTCTCTCTCTCTCTCTCTCTCTCCCTCTCTCTCTCTCTCTCTCTCTCTCCCTGTCTCTCTCTCTCTCTCTCCCTGTCTCTCTCTCCCTCTCTCTCTCTCTCTCCCTCTCTCTCTCTCCCCCTCTTTCTCTCTCTATGTCTCTCTCCCTCTCTCTCTCTCTCTCTCCCTCTCTCTCTCTCTCCCTCTCTCTCTCTCTCTCTCTCTCTCTCTCTCCCTCCCTCCCTCTCTCTCTATGTCTCTCTCCCCCTCTCTCTCTCTCTCTCTCTCCCTCTCTCTCTGTCACAGTCCAGGAGAACTTCTCCTCTCTGTGTTCTTCAGAAAGTCTCCGTCTCGTCTGGCCTCGTCCTGACGTCCCGCTGCCTGTCAGGACCCGTCATTGTGCGGCAGAACGAAGCGCGGCCATCATAAGGAAAATTAAATATGGAGAGCAAAGGGAAATGAGAAAGTAAAGAGGCTTATGAATTAATGACTGGAGTTATTAGTGCTGTAATTAGATTTAGGGAATGGGCAGTGCGGCATGGTGAGATGTGGGGGGGGCTCTGACTCCTGATCATTCACAGGATCTCCTGCAGTCAGGACAGTCCAGGTGGAAAACGGAGCTCATCCACGCTTGTGTGAGGGGCCCCGGGCCCCGGGCCCCGGCCGCCCGCGCCGCGCCCGCAGATGAATGTGCACAGAAGTCTGGAGTTCTGCAGCGTGATGCCAGCGACCTGGAAACGGATGCGAGCGCTGTGTCGCGTTTCATTTGGTGCCACGTCAAAGTCCCGGCGAGGAGAGGAGCTGCAGGGTTGTCATTGCTCCTTTTCCCAGACTTGTCATTACGAACATGAAGGAAGGAAGCGTCTCATTCTAGCATCGAGCATCACATCGAGCTGTCGTGTGTCAGCCAGTGGAGCCTGGACGCAGCTTCATGCAAACGTGCACCTCCTGCACGTCTCCTGTTCAGCGGGACTTCAGATGCCTCCCAAGGACAAATCGAGTTCTGCCGGGTGGAATTGACCTGAGCTGAGATAAACTTTACTCTCTCAGGAGAAAATTAATTTCACCACCAACTCGTCCCTGAGCAATGAGCTCAGAGTGAGAGCTTCTCTCTGCCAGGTGCTGTTACACAGATACTGTCGGCTCGGTCTAAAGGTGCACAACAAGGAAATGAGCCTTGAACACATCCTGCCCCTTTGTTTCTATCACGCCGTCTCACACAGTTCTTCAGGTCTTTGTGCTCTCACTGACACTGTTCTGATAGACTTACCTGTCCCCTGCTAGAGTCTACCTGCCTCATCGTATCACCTCACTCCTGCTGTGAGGATCTAATAGAGCTGTGCTGCAGCTCTAGCCTCTGCTGCTCTACGTCCTGCAGAACATCCACCTGGTGGCGCGCTGGCTGGGCTCTCTGGAGAAGCTGCTGGAGCAGCACGCCGAGGGCGCCCACCCGAGCTTCCGGCTGTTTGTCAGCGCCGAGCCGTCCTCCTCCCCCGACGCACACGTCATCCCGCAGGGAATCCTGGAGAACTCCATCAAGATCACCAACGAGCCGCCCACCGGCATGCACGCCAACCTGCACAAGGCTCTGGACAACTTCACACAGGTGGCAGACGCACACACACACACACACACACACACACACACACACACACACACACACACACACACACACACACACACACCCTGACACACACACACACACCCTGACACACACACACACACACACACCCTGACACACACACACACACTGACATACACACACACACACACCCTGACACACACACACACACAGACACACACACACACAGATATGTTCACACAGTGAAGCAGGATGGATGCTTCTCATAAGCAGCAGCTGAGTGGATAGATGCATTGAATAATTAAGTCTGGACAGATCAATGTTGTCACATCCACACATGAACAGAGTGTCAGCTGTTTGAGCGGCGCCATGTCTGGTCCTGGGTTCCTGGAGCAGCCTCGTGGCTTTGGCTCTGCTGAGGGGGGCAGTTTGTGAAGGTTCTGCTGTGATGACTCCTGCTGCTGCACGACTTCAGGATGTTTCCTACTCAAGAACAAAAATCTACGAGGATGTTTTCAAACTAACACGGCAACTTTTTAATTAAACTCCAATGAAAGCTTGTAACAATTAAACTGGCATTTTACCTCTGAAACTAGTCAGTTTGGCTCCATCCTTCACTCTGAGTGGTTCTGTGGAGCAGAGCAGCCTCTGAAGGTCGTACGTGCAGCTGTGCTGAAGGTTTTCCAGGAAAACGTCCAGGATGCGTCTCCCAGGACCACGCTGCTGATTCCTCCCTCGTCTGTCACCTCCTCTCCTCGTTTGGCGTCTGAGGCGACGCGTTTTGCTCCAGATTTCTCATCAACGTTTCCAATTTGCTCAGAAGGAACGTTTACAGATGGCGAGAGTCACCTCTGGCCCGGCCCGGAGCCCCCGCCGCCCCGAGGAGCACGCACGTTAGCATAGCTGTAGATCTGCATCCATAGACCTGCCTCCCTAGATCTGCATCCATAGATCTGCCTCCCTAGATCTGCACCCATAGATCTGCCTCCCTAGATCTGCCTCCCTAGATCTGCATCCATAGATCTGCCTCCCTAGATCTGCACCCATAGATCTGCCTCCCTAGATCTGCCTCCCTAGATCTGCCTCCCTAGCTCTGCCTCCCTAGATCTGCCTCCATAGATCTGCCTCCCTAGATCTGCCTCCCTAGATCTGCCTCCATAGATCTGCCTCCCTAGATCTGCCTCAGTGTGTGATATCAGTGTGGGCTGTGGTGCTGCTGCTGCAGAGGCCTCTCCCTGCTCCTCTGCAGCTTATCAGCTCTGCTCTCCATCTAATCCTCACCATTACCTCAGTGCTTCACTGCCAGTGCATCTCTCAAACACACACACACACACACACACACACACACACACACACACACACACACACACACACACACACACACACACACCTCACTCCCTCTCAGTCCATTTCTACGTTGCTCACTCGACGATGTGTATCAGGCTGATAAGCCCCGCCCTCTGCAGAGCGTGTGTGAGTGTGAGTGTGTGTGTGTGTGTGTGTGTGTGTGTGTGTGTGTGTGTGTGTGTGTGTGTGTGTGTTTGTGTCGGGGGGGTCCACTGAGGTAAAGACTCAGGAATATTCCAGTCGTGTCTGCTCAGTGAGAGCTAATCAATGTGGGGCTAACTCTCAGTAACAGCCCGCCCAGCTGGCTCTGAGCCTCACACATGACAGTTCCTTGACCTTTGCACCGGAGGACGGCGCTCCACCGCTCCACCGCTCTGCTCGCGCAGAGAGAACGGCTCCACGTCTTCCTCTGGTTCCTCAGGATCTCTTCTCTATGTAGATGATTCTCTCTGAGAGATCTTTAGTCATCAATAGACTGTACATTCTATGAAGCTGTGTAATCATTCAGTAGCATTTAGCTCAAACCTCATCAGCAGCTGCAGCTGGGTGGTCAGTTCCATCAAAACTCATTGATGATCATGGTAAGACTTAAATAGATGGAACACAGCAGGAAAATGAAACCTGTGTCAAACAGGCACTTACAAGTTCCACAGTAATTTTCTAAATGCAATAACTCATCAATTAATCAAGGAAGTAATCAATGGATGAATCGTCATTTACTTTCATTTCACATCCATCTGTTAGGCCTCATTGAGGCCTCATAGACAATACTCTGCAAGTCAATACTGTTTAGTACCCAACACAGCTGATCAAGACTGATTTTAAAGTCCTAGAGTAAAATAGATCATTTCCTCTTAGTCCAGACAGACGTGTCTGCCAGTGTCCTGGTCTGGAGCGTCCCTGGTGTCAGTCCTGGTCTGTGTGTGTTGAGGTGTGTGTGCGTGGGTCTTCTCCAGGTGCTGAACCCTCTCACGGGTCTTCAGGTGCACTGGGCTCCTACCTGGCCTCTGTGTCAGGTGTGTCCCCAGCTGTCAGAGGTTACCAGTCAGCAGGTCCAGAGACTCCAGCAGTGCTTCACATCAGGGATGGATGGATGCCCTGTAATAAAATGCTACATGCTTCAAGCACAAGATGATGAACTTGTGTGCGTGCGATCATTCTCTTCTGTTCATAATCTCACGTGCAGTGGGAGGAGAAGAAAGGAAATGAGCTGACGAGGCTTTGAGGGCTCCGCCTGATTGACTCGTTTTATCTTCAGAGGCGTTCCTGCTACTCAGACCCACACTGCTGCTAGTCTCCACCTCTGTCTGCCTCCGCTCACATATTGCAGCAACCACATGTGCGTGTGCCTCCGTGTTCCTGTCTGCGCTGAGTCTGCGTGACGCTTCTCTCCCGTCCACAGGCCACGAACAGGGAGGCTGCACATGTGCTGAGCACAGGAGGCGTGTGTGTGTGTGTGTGTGTGTGAATGTGTGTGTAAGTGTGTGAGTGTGTGTGTGTGTGTGTGAGTGTGTGAGTGTGTGTGTGTAAGTGTGAGAGTGTGTGTGTGTGTGTGAGTGTGTGGGTGTGTGTGTGTGTGTGTGTGTGTGTGTGTGTGTGTAAGTGTGTGAGTGTGTGTGTGTGTGTGTGTGTGTGTGTGTGTGTAAGTGTGTGAGTGTGTGTGTGTGTGTGTGTGTGTGGGTGTGTGTGTGTGTGTGTGTGTGTGTGTGTGTGTGTAAGTGTGTGAGTGTGTGTGTGTGTGTGTGTGTGTGTGTGTGTGTAAGTGTGTGAGTGTGTGTGTGTGTGTGTGTGTGTGTAAGTGTGTGAGTGTGTGTGTGTGAGTGTGTGTGTGTGTGTGTGTGTGTGCGTGTGTGAGTGTGTGCGTGAGTGTGTGTGTGTGAGTGTGTGTGTGTGTGTGAGTGTGTGTGTGTGTGTGTGTGAGTGTGTGTGTGTGTGTGTGAGTGTGTGTGTGTGTGTGTGAGTGTGTGTGTGTGTGTGTGTGAGTGTGTGTGTGTGTGTGTGTGAGTGTGTGTGAGTGTGAGTGTGTGTGTGTGAGTGTGTGTGTGTGTGTGAGTGTGTGTGTGTGTGTGTGTGTGTGTGAGTGTGTGTGTGTGTGTGTGTGTGTGAGTGCAGTAGTCAGTCTTCACTGTACTTGTCTGCATGGTGGCAGTCAGCTCCCCAGGGCTGTGCTGGTGGGGGTGGGGGGGGGTGGGGGGGGGTGGGGGGGGGGGGCTCTAGCCTGTGTTTCTATATGGTTCTAGACGTGCTTATTTAACTGTCCCCCCCCTGGAGATTGCGCTGCCATTTATGTCCATTGTCTTATTATTATTTATTTATTTCTGTTTCCTGTCTGGAGTAATGAGCCCTGGAGACGCTGGAGGCTGACGGCGCCTGACAAGTGGTGACAATTAGAGGGAGTCTGGTGGCGGGGGTCCAGCCCCCGCCTCCTGACCGCCTCCTCCCCCTCTGTGCTCCAGGACACGCTGGAGATGTGCGCCCGGGAGAACGAGTTCAAGAGCATCCTGTTCGCGCTTTGCTATTTCCACGCGGTGGTGGCCGAGAGGAGGAAGTTTGGCCCTCAGGGCTGGAACAGGTCGTACCCCTTCAACACTGGAGACCTCACCATCTCCATCAACGTCCTCTACAACTACCTGGAGGCCAGTCCTAAGGTACCACTGCTCCAACACCAGGAGAGCTTGACTGGATGCCTCAGAACATCATCACACCCTCACTGACACATAGACTCAAACAAAGAGGTGGGACGACTGAAACACGTTAACGAGCTGTTTAGAACCTACACTGTTTAGAAGAGAAGTCAAAGAGGAGCCAGATCTGAGCAGAAACACAGCCACACATATGTAGAAAACCAGCACCCCATAGCTTCAATGTTCACCACTGAAGGTCCACGTGCCTCCTCTGTCTCCAGGTGCCCTTCGACGACCTGCGCTACCTGTTCGGAGAGATTATGTACGGAGGCCACATCACGGACGACTGGGACCGCAGACTGTGCCGGACGTACCTGGAGGAGTTCATCAAGCCGGAGATGATGGAGGGGGATCTGCTGCTGGCGCCCGGCTTCCCCCTACCTGGCAACATGGACCTGAAGAGCTACCACCAGGTCAGAGAGGTCCTGCAGCTGCCAGGCTGATTCCAGCACAGGAAGACTGTGTTAGTGAGGGGGGATGTAGCCGGGGCGGAGAGGGGCCCCGGGGGCCCCTACAGGCCTCCACAACACCATGCTGCAGCATTACTGCTCAAACTGCATCAGTTTAATTACCAAAGATGTTTATTTTTCACCTTCACTGTCTGCTGTGTACAGTGTGCAGTTCTACAGTTCAGTGCTAAATCAATAACAATAAAAGTGCTGTGTGGTCTGTGGGATGCGGCAGATGGCTTCCCACTGATTCTCTCTGGAACACCGACACTGTGAAGTGGTCTGAGGAGGGAGAGATGAAAGCTATAAACGTCAGAGAAACTAGAGGAGTCATGGAATGAATAAACTATGAACCAGAATAGAGCATGATAGCGCTGCATTTCCATCCTCCTCGTCTCGCCTGCCGTTTTTAAGATGGTGAGCTCTATTTAATGGAGGAGGAGGAGGAGGAGCTGAGAGACGTGTTGAATCATCAAGAGAAACTCAACAAACATAAAGAAACACAAGTTACACCAGGAACAGTGCAGTCTAGACTATAGAGCAATGGATGATAGATGGATGATAGATAGACGGTAGATGGATGATAGATGGATGAAAGATGGATGATAGATGGATGATAGAATGATGATAGATAGATGATAGATGGATGATAGATGGATGATAGATAGATGATAGATGGATGATAGATAGATGATAGATGGATGATAGAATGATGATAGATAGATGATAGATGGATGATAGATGGATGATAGATGGATGAAAGATGGATGATAGATAGATGGTTTATTTCCTAATTGAACTTTCAGTTGTTTTTATTTAGTCTTGTGAAGTTTCTTTCATCTCAGCTGCTCCTTCACATCTCTGCTCCACTGAAGTCACTGATCACTGACCTGATGCCTGGATAAGGTAGAATAGAATAGAATAGAATAGAATAGAATAGAATAGAAAAGAATAGAATAGAATAGAATAGAATCTGCCTTAATCACGGGATCTTGTGTTGATCTGATAGTAAAATAATCACAACACAACACAGAGATCATCATCTGCTGGCCCAGCACTGATGATGACGATGTTCCAGTGTAACCAGTGGCACCAGTGGCACCAGTCTGTCCGTCCTGCTGGTTGATCCCTCCACACTGACTGACAGGCTGGAACGTTTAGAGAGCAGGCGGCGAGTGGAGCCGAGCAGGCTCCCGGTCTGGAGTGGATGTTTGTCAGGGGCTTTCGGGCTGTGTTTAAGAGGCTGTCCCCGGGGAGCAGACTGACAGATGACAGCAGCGATGCTGTGGAGAAACTGCGTTTTCGGGGGAATGTGTCCAGATTTCCAGAGGAGACGATGTGTTTAATTTTCCGTCCTGGCTGTCACGGCAGCTCTGGTGGGAAAAGCCGGGATTTGGCCGGAGAACAGGGGCTGCAAAGGCCACCGCTCCACTCCAAACCATCTGGAGCAAACAGAATATTTAGAGGAGGAGGAGGAGGAGGAGGAGGAGGTGACTCAGCAGTTTTACTCCTCTTTCAACAATGCACAGGTACATGCAATCAGCAGAAGTTAGAGCGAACAGATCAAACAAGCCGACTACAAAGTGTTTCTCTATTAAAGGCCAATATATTTCCCATCAAAACTTTCATCAGGACGTTATGATTAGAAGAGCGATTCTTTTTCTTTTTTTACCTTATTTAACGTAAGTGCCCCACATAAAGCCGCCTCTTTCAGTCGAGCTCCCACTTTCATCTGCGCCAACTTAAAAGCATATTGATATTCATTATGGAGCAGCAGATGGAAAACGCCACATTTCCCTTCCCCTTGTTATGGTCATTAACAGTCCGTCAATTGATCCAGAGTGTTTGAATCTCACCCAGAAAAATCTCATCATTTATACTGTTCCATTCTGCTCCTTTGTCAGCATTACTTCAGAGAAAACACCTGAGCGGGGACACAGATGTCTGGCAGTGAGTGATTGCAGCTGCAGATCTTTGTGCTTTTAAAGTCGAAGATGTAGTTCAGGTCTCAACACGTTCCTGGTACCATGTGGTCCTGCTCCATCCCATAATAACCCTGGTACCATGTGGTCCTGCTCCATCCCATAATAACCCTGGTACCATGTGGTCCTGCTCCATCCCATAATAACCCTGGTAACATGTGGTCCTGCCTACAGCTGGACTAGTTTCCTCTAGAATGTAATACATTACTAGTAACTGGCAGTTGTTATCTTTAAGATGTAAAGATAGCACTGTGAATAGTAGTATCTTACTCTATCTTACACTAGTAACTTTCACTGATATTACTGCCGTGGCACCTGTCAGAGTGAGTCTTCACTCTACGGCAGTTGCTCTGGTTCCTGAATGTCTCACAGTGCTGGTTATTAGAACTAGAGTACTAGAGAGGTAGCTAGAGTCACCAGGTCGAGTGCTTGGTTCCTGAGGGTGAACAGCTCCGTCCTCCTGGCTGAAGGGTCTGTGATCCCTCCTGCAGTACATCGATGACAGCCTCCCCCCCGAGTCTCCGTACCTGTACGGCCTCCATCCCAACGCAGAGATCGGCTTCCTGACCCAGACCTCCAGGAACCTGTTCCGCACCGTGCTGGAGATGCAGCCCAGAGACGGAGGAGGAGGCGAGGGAGGAGGAGCCACTCGAGAGGAGAAGGTAGGGAGGACCATGTCTGACACCTCGGTCTGCTCTCTCTATATGGCAGCGAGTGCATCAGTCAGGTCTCACACACCATAGAAGCGTAGTTAATGCTGCAGTTGTAACTGAAACCGCTGTAGAGTAACAGTAAAACGTCCTTCTGACCTGAGTCAACCCGCCGTTATCTGAGAGGCTCAGCCTGACAAACATCAGCCTGCGATTCAAAGACATCCACACTTCAAAGACACAGTTTTGCTCTCGTCAGTCAATCAAATGCTTCATTGTTCCGCAAATTCCTCTTTCAGTCGTTCAAGCCACTCAGAGGCTCGTAGACGCATCGTAGAGAAAACTTCCAACAAGCGAGGAAAACATTGGCTGATGAAGCGATGTGGTCTGACTGTGGGAGGGCAGCGTGTATCACATGACTTTGGTTTGAGATAAGTCATCCTCAGATGTGGCCGTACTGACGCGCTGCCAGAGGAGCGTCTGCTGGTTGGAGGACAGTGGAGGCCGGTGGCAGCCTCTCTGCCTCCAGCCTCAGACTGGCAGCGATGCTGAGTGTGATGTGAGTCCTTGAGTGGCTGTGAACACCAGAAGCAGGACTGGAGGTGAACAGAGCTGCAGCTGGAGGCTCAGAGCAGTGTGTGTGAAATGAATGAATCTCATTCAAAGACATATTCTCCTCTCCACCAGGTTACTGTTTTGATCATCCAAAGATTCTGAGAACGATTTTGTTTCTATAAAGTGAACATGTCCTGGTGTCTTTAGCCTCCCTGGACAGGAAGTTGAATGTTGTTGAAGAGAAACTGCAGACGACTGTTCAGGGCCCCCGACAGCACCCGTGGCTATTTTTCTTTTCTTTTCTTTGTCTTTTTTCTTTTTTTCCCAGAGAAAAAGCATTTCTGGTCCTTTTCTAGCTGAGCAGCGCTCTGAAATGAAGCTTATTGAGTGTAAGAGCTCAGACACACCTTCAGCAGGTGCCACTTCAGGAATATGACAGATGGAGGTCCAGCTCGTCTCCTCAGCCTGGGACCAGGTCTGGAGCCCTGCCCCTGCCCCCTCCGGCCCGGGGCCGACGCTCTCTGCAGGAGGCTCGTTGCTCCAGAGCTCCCACGGGATGACAAGCAACTGAGAATAATGTCGTTGTTGTGTTTGGTGAAAAAATCAATTCTGTGGCTTCAGAAGTGGAAGTGGAAGCTCCATCCTCCAGAAACGTGCTGAATCTTACTGTCTCAAAATGCGTAACCTGTGCATGTGCGTGTGTGCGTGTGTGTGTGTGTACATACTGAGTGGCACCTGAGTGTGGGAGGGAGAGAAAATGAGGCAGCTTCAAACGTTCTCCTGATCTCAATAATTTTCCAGTCAGGACGAAATAAAAAGTTAATGAAATCCCATGATTGATTGTTTTATTGCTGTTGGTGAACAAGTAGCAGAGCTGCGTAGATTGGCTCACAGGCAGAGAGGGGTGTGTGTGTGTGTGTGTGTGTGTGGGGGGGGGGGGGGGGGGGGGGGGGGGGGGGGGGCATGTTACACAGTTTCCAGTTTAAACCAAGTCAAGGTTAAAAACAGAGTAA